>JAAVTG010000028.1:0-47188 GCA_011947345.1 Phytophthora quininea
GTCAAGACACGTTGTGTTTGAATGAGTCTGCGTGGCTGCTGAACTAAAACCTAGCATCCGTAGAGCATCCAGCCATCGCTGGGGGCGAATCGTGATCGAACTGGCCGCCATCATGAGAGTCTTCGGGAAGTCGTGCGCAGGCTTGTCGTCCGCAGATTAAAGGTCTGGCAAGACAAACCCGTGACCGATCTCGTGGCCGAGGTACATCATGTGATCCATGTCGACGTGTTGTTCTTCTGCCCCTAGTCAAAACCAAAGCCATTCGGGATGCTCTCGTTCAGATGCAAAGACATATCAAACGGTTCTCCTTCGCAAGCGCTCGTGTCTGACCAGGTGTTATTGTCGTTGTCGTAGAACCGATAGCACTCGTCAGGACATTGAGGAACTTCTTCGTCATCAAGGTCACCTTCGTAGATAGTGCCGAGCAACGCTCGCTATGGCCGTGCGTGCATGAATGAACAAGCAAGTGAGTACCGATATGAACACCCGATTCGAACAATGAAAAGCGTGTCGATGAATTCGCGACGTCAATTGTGAAGATCTACCACGAACGATACGGTAGCGTCCAACAAAACGTACATGTATTTTGTTTGGCTAAAGGGTCAGAAACCACGAAGTGCAGTCTCATTCGCGAGAGTAGTGTTCGACCACACTGTCGAGGATGTTTCGACGGTGCTGCATTTTCTTCATAGCGGTCATGCTATTCATCACCAGTAAAGCGATGAACGCCCACAACAGCGACGCCAAGAACTGGTACCGTGCAGTGGCACCGCCACTGTTGTCGCTCGCCCGTCTTGACTCAGCTTGCGTGGTGGTCATGGCACTGATGACGCTCAAGAATCTGAAGCGAGAAGGCTCCACGCGTGCGCCTGGGCAATCACGCCAGCCTCAATCATCCAAGTGCGTCCCACAGCAGTAGCGACACCAACTTCAGCTTTTGACAAGCATCGATTGCCGACAAAAAGTGGTGTAGCAGCATACATAAATATGTGACATGTGCTTCATTTCCTTTTGTTTGGCGAAACGGCCGGCCACAAGCGCGACTGCCATCTTCGCCCGCTTCCTGCGTCGCTGCAGCCCCGAAACTCTCTTCGGCGTGGTCTCCACCGTCTTCTTCATCGCTTTGTCCGTCTGTACATGCCTTTGATGCCCGGAATCTCCCTCTAGAAGTGTATATATCAAGCAAAATATGAAGGCCGTTCCGTTGGCCTGGCGTCGCTCGTCTTCACTCGTCCGCGGGCGGCCAGACAGCAGCTACAAGCGCCGACACTTTCTCTCCGTTCCTGACGGATACAGTCCCCAGCAGCAGGCAGATGTGACGGTGACGCCCGGCGCCGCAGCGTTCGTAGGCAGCAAGCCCGTGTCCAAGTCCAGGAAACCCATGGGACTGAGCTACGGCAGCATCCGCAAGAGCTGGCGTGGCGTCATGCAGAAGCTGGAGGCCTTTCCATTTCTACAGCAAGTCGCACTGGAAGCTGCGAGCTTCTTCACTAAACCAGAAGAGCTGGAGTTCGGTCTACCCAGGAGTTTCTACAGTAAGTACGAACTGGGCGACAAGCTCGGAGAAGGAGCATTTGGAGAGGTTTATTGCGCTGTACCGGTAAAAGAGGAGGCAAGAGGAAGTGAACTGACGCTAGACTTGGCCGTGAAGATCGTCCCGAAGGCACGTATCGTGAGCCAAAAGGACTACGCCGCGCTGAAGCGAGAAGGTCGCATGATGGTGCTACTCGGAGGAACGCTTAACGTTGTGCACTTCTTCGGCGCGTATGAGGATGATCAGAATGTGTACTTTGTCATGGAGAGATGTGTGGGTGGAGACGTCGCAGTGAGACTGGCAAGCGACCACGGTCACAAGCCGACCGACGCGAGGTTCGAAGCGGTGGCAAAGCTCTACATGAGGATATCCTTCACGTCGTGTGGCAATGCCATCTACTGCGCATTCTACACAGAGACCTGAAGCTAGAGAACTTTTTGTTTGCTGACAAGAAGGTCGACAGTCCGCTCAAATTAACAGACTTCGGCGGTTCATCTTTCCTAGAAGACAGCGAATTCCTGGACGAGGTGCATGGCACGCCGCTGTACACGGCACCGGAGGTGCTACAGCGCAAATACGCTTATCCGTCTGACCTATGGAGCTGCGGTGTGATCTTGTATCGCTTGTTGAGCGGACGATTCCCTTTTGAATCGGGTGCGTTGCTAGACGAGCGCATTTTGCACGAAGAGATCGATCTAGAGAGCGCTCCATGGCCAGATATCTCGGACGACGCCAAGGATTTAGTGCGTCAACTGCTAGAGCGCGATGTATCTCGCCGCCTTGCAGCCGAACAAGCTCTTAAGCACCCATGGCTGGCTCCAACCGCCCCGCTGTCGCCGGAAGCCTCTTCAACGGCTACGGCTGCAGCCAAGGAGGCCACTAAGGGGATTGCAGGGCCCGCACTGAACGGCACGCTAGTTCAGAGACTGCAGCTATATCGATCTCTCAATAGCTTGCAGCACGCGGTGCTGAACGAGGTGACTCGACTGCTACCGCTTTCGGTCAAACAGGACGTAGTTGTGCTTTTCAGCGAGGTGTCTCGCGACGGCAGCTCCAACGTGGGGCTCGAGGAGTTCGCGGCATACATGACTGCCGGTGGGTACCGCCTCACCAGAGGCGAAGCAACAGGTTTCCTCCGCAATTTGGACCTGGACGGAGACGGTCTTCTGTCTCTTGATGAATTCTGCGCTGCTCTGCTGGACTGGGCAGAGCTCCAACGAGAACACCCAAAAGAGTTTGCCAAACACGCCGACCAAGTGTTCGACATGTTGGACCTCGATAAGGACAGCCGGCTGACCCTGGAGGACCTGACCGCCTTGACGCCGTTCCAAAGCAGCACCAAGCACGCGCACTCGTTCCGCGACGATTTGGACCGGTGCTTCCAGTACACGGACAAAGCCGGCAAGGGCAGCATCGACCGACAAGACTTTCGGCTCATGCTGCACGTTGCTGCCGGCGCCTACGGCCACTTCCCTCGACGACTGCAGCTCTCGTAGAAACCAATCGATAGACAGGGACGAATTTCAGTCTTGTATTTCTCTCTCGGACATAAATACAAATCACACTACAGCAATTTTCTGTGCGAGCAAGAGCTGCAGGAGCTTCCATTCGGCTCAACTGCAAGCTCTTCCGTCTATCGGGGGCAGGTGAAGAAACAAACACTTCAAGCAGGTGATGGATGAACTTACACGACGATGCTCTTGCTCACATTGACGTGCAGTCCGGCCTGGCGGACCGGGCGGTTGAGCAGCTGGTTGACGCGATCCAGCGCCACCTGCAGCTTGGACACCTTGCGCTTCTTGGACGTGTTGCTCTCGGACGGCGCGCTGTAGAAGGCTGGCGCCGACATGGTCGACTGGTCGCTGTCGCTGCTCTCTCCGCTGTCTTCTTTCACGTTAAAGTCCAGACTGACGCTGCGGCGCAAGCTGGCGGTCGACAGCGTCGTGGACGCCAGCGACCGGTCCACGGTGGACGCGTTCGAGAGCTTCCGGTCGGCGGTGAGCCCCTCGAGCTCGTTGCCCAGCTCGAGCTTGTGCTGCTCGGCTGTGTGCACCACCACCTCGTCAGCATTGACGAACACCAAACTGACAGGTTTGGGGGCCAGCAGCATGACCTTCTTGACGTCCTGCAGCGTCAAACGGTTGACGGGAAGCCGCCCACCAGTTTGAGCTCGCTGCCGACACGCAGTTTGGTGGCGTCGTGGGTGGCGCTGGTCACGGTGCTGACGAGGATGGCACCCGTGCGCTTGCGCTTGAGCGTGAAGCCCGGGGCGGAGCGGCCGCCCCACAAGATCTCGACGGTGCGCGGCGTGGACGCGATGGGCGGCGCAGTGTCCGAGGACGACGACGACGACGAGCATGACGACGACGCTGTGCTGAGTGCGTCGAGTACGACGCGAGGCCTTGCGGTGGTGGTGGTGGCGGCTGGGGACGCCGGAGACGTCTCCAGCTCCAGGTCGGGACGCTGAGAGCGCTTGAGACTCATAGCAGCAGCGGAATGCACGCACGCCAGCGGAAATCGGGTAATGAAGGGAGTCGACTGCACGACGATCGCAACGCAGCAGACGAGGAGCAGAACTGGCGGTTTCTTCACCTGGCTCGTCTGCGACGAGGGTGGGGAGGGACAGGCGCGAGAACCGGTGGGGATCGCCTCAAATACCGAGGGTGCTGTACATTGCAAATGGTTGGCAACAAGTTGGTGTTTACCAACCCGTGGCTTTGACGAAGGCGCATTTAGTTACTGCTGCATACACACAGGGGCATGCACATGAACAGGATGAACGAGATGCGTGCTATTGGACCACACGATTCCAGCGTGAAGACATCTTTGAGTAAATCCCACGCGGTACCGTTGGGATTCGCTTGCCGTTCCACTTGGCCCAGAAAGTGGCAGTACAGACCGTTGGAGGTCTCTGCGCCTTGAACTCTTCGACACACATTGCTTGGCTGTGACCAAGACTCTGGACACTGATGCAGTTGGGCGGCTATTTCGGCGTCGACGTTGGTCGGACCGGTAGTTGTCAAAATCGATGGTGCGCGTTCGTTTCAGGTACAGGTTTTCTGTTGATTGTGCTGGCACTTAATATTAATTCGTTTGTCTCCAAGAGAAGCTTCTCGCTCCTTGCTTTAAAATGTTGCCCGCTGAAAGCAACGACAGACTCGCGAACATTTTCAAAAGACCGTGGCGAGATATTCGTCAGCCAGGGTCCGAGGCGTCCTGATCGCAAGCCACAGCTGCCGTCGATCCGCTCAACAACCAATCTCGGAGTGGAAGCGCTTCATGAAATCCCATCTTAGCGGAAACGGAGCTATGGCGTTGTGCCCACAGCTCGTGAGGCCCATTCGAAGGTAATGTGGTTCGCTGATCGGCATGCGCATTTGAGTGTATCTGTTCGTTTTCGTAGCAAAAATACTCATCTACGGAGACTGTCGATTCGCCGACCAGGCGTCGCACACAGAAACCCAAGGAGACAGTACTCGCTTCTAAAACGGACCTGAAAATCCGCCACGCAAGACAGTGCTGCGGGGCCAAGCGATTCTTCGAGGCTGCTCGCTGCCCGCCTCCGCTTTTCGCGGGCTTTGCTTGCTGTTCGCTTTCGCATACGCTTTCTCGAGCGGATTTGCACGACTTCAAGGCAGACGTTTGCAACGCGCTGGTGGTGAGCGGCACTGCACGGGGACACCGGCGAGGCTCTGTTTGAACTCCCACCGTGTGAACGCTCTGGCTGGCCGAGTTGGTTGGACCAGCGAGCGGTGTAGGGCACCAGCACGGGAGAACTTCAAGACACTCGCCATTGCGGGCGGCGCGACGCGAAGAAAAGCTCGGCGATGGGCACTGCCATCACGGACCAGGCCCCGCCGCGGGCAGATCGGCGCGGGACGGCCAGGATGACGACGGCGCGATCGACCCCACACCGAGAGCCTGCCCCGCGTCGAATCGAGGTCGAGCGCTTCATCAACATGAGCCGTCATCCCTTGTCATGCGCCGACATACACCACCACCGCTTCAACGCATTTCGCTGGTTGGACCCGCGAGCCAGATCGATAGTACTCGACGAGGGCTCCAAATCAGCAGAAAAGATCAACCGTTCACGAGCGGTTTTCAGGCGGCACCAACCTCGCTTCCGATGAGGACTTCGTTCCTGACAGCTGAGCTCGTGGATTTTTCGGTCGTGATCGAGGCAAAATAGATAAAGCCTCGGCGGCGTTGGGGCAAAAATTTAACTGCTCCATGAGGAGCTCCCTGCCGCAAACAAAGGCCGCCTTCAAGTTGCTCTCTTCCCAACTCGTGCCCGCGAGCTCCGATGTCTTGCGGTTGACGGACCTCATCGTGTGCACCGCGTTGAACAGCGCGTCCAGCGGGATCTGCTCCACCAAAGTCTCGTTCTCATCCTGCGAGGGTCCGACTTGTCCAGAGCGAGGTCTTGCTGCAGCGCCTCAGCCTCTGCCAGCACCCCTTCATCGCAAGGCCCCACCCATAGTGGTCCAACTACAGCTCGCGCGCTTCAAGTAGCTGCCGTTAAACTCCAGATCCGACAACATGACTTTATTTGGGTCTTTCATGGCCTTGACGCGAGGCAGGAACTACTTCTCGTAGCAAATGGGAGTGAACAAGTTCTGCACTTCCTTCGCTTCGGGAGGTCGTCGAGGGGCGCTTGCTTTTATTATCTGGCACCAAGTAGGCTACCAGTTCCGGAGAGTACCTGGTCGCATGCATGCTGCGCACCGTTCAAGAACTCAACCGCGTCGACGTAAGAGTCGACGCTAGTTGCAAGTTCACGAAGGCGTTGTAAGTCTGCGGCGGCCATTGACTAGGGAAACACTCCCTCACATCAATACAGCAGGAACTCTCCAGCACCCAGTAGCACTTGTTTTGGTGCCGCCACGCATCTCCAAAGAAATCTGGACGTGGCGGACGAGGACGTCGAGAAGGCCCGTGGTGATGGCCTTCCGAGGAATCCGTTGAAGTGACTTGAAAACTGTATGAGTCTTATACCATGCCACATTAAGTACGATTTTGTATTTCTTTGTCGACAACTATATTTTAGCATCAGCTTTTTCGTAAAAGCCGCCTGCTGCGCCTCCCCGCGACCATGAGCGACATCCCCGTGCAGCTAGGCCACTACCGCCTGGGCAAGACGCTCGGCATCGGCTCCTTTGGCAAGGTCAAGCGTACGTGGCTGGCGGCAGCGTCACAATATGGAAAATAACGACGATATGGACGGTATGTTATGCTGAATGCCTTATTATATTATTCGCAGTGGCGGAGCATGACATCACGGGCCACAAGGTGGCCATCAAGATCCTGAACCGCAGCAAGATCCGCAGCCTCGACATGAGCGAGAAGGTGCGGCGCGAGATCACGCTGCTGCGCAAGATGCGGCACCCGCACATCATCCGCCTGTACGGAGTTTGCTGTCGTTGTGGGTGGCATTTCCAACATAAAGAAGTCTTGAAAACTAACTATTTTTAAAATATATTTCCAGGTACGAAGTGATCGACACGCCGACGGATATCTTCATGGTGCTAGAGTACATTGCGGGGGAGAACTCTTCGACTACATTGTGTCTAAAGGACGTGTACGTGGATTTGTTTTTACGTACTGTTATTGTGGTTGTCGATTTGTATTTATTTATTTATTGTTTACGACATAGCTGGCTCCGGAGGAGGCGAGACACTTTTCCACCAGATCATCTCGGGCGTCGAGTACTGCCACTTCCACCGCATCGTGCATCGAGATCTCAAACCCGAGAACTTGCTGCTAGACGCCGACAACAATGTCAAAATCGCAGACTTCGGTCTGTCCAATAGTATGGAGGACGGAGACTTTTTGCGAACCTCGTGCGGCTCGCCCAACTACGCCGCGCCCGAAGTGATTTCTGGCAACTTGTACGCCGGTCCGGAGGTGGATGTCTGGTCCTGTGGCGTCATTCTGTACGCGCTGCTGTGCGGCAGCTTGCCGTTCGATGACGAGAGCATCCTAACCTGTTTAAAAAGATCCGAGGGGGCATGTACTCGCTACCCAGCCACCTGTCCGAGATGGCGCGCGACCTCATCCCGCGCATGCTCGTGGTGGACCCCATGAAGCGCATTACCATCCCGGAGATCCGACAGCACCCGTGGTTCCAGATTGACCTGCCGCCGTACCTGCAACACCCCCTGAAATCGTCGAGAATGAGGTAAAGGCTGTTTTTATGATGGTTTACGAGGTTGATTGGATCTAGACGGTGGTTTGTTGTGGCTTTTAGACGTTCAAGATCGACGAGGAGTGTCTCTCGCAGTGCTTGGCACTGAATTTTGCAGCAAATATCGCCCATGATCAATTGGTGGGGCTGCTGATGCGACGAGAGAACCATCCGCTTCGTGTGGCCTATGAGCTCATTTTGGACCACAAGAATGCCAAAATTCGAATCGATGGTGCGTGTGACTCGCTTTACTATTATTATTATTATTATTTAATGTTTTTAATCGCTTTCTCTCTTCCTTTAGAGCTGCGCGATGTTCGCACAGTGAACAATAAACCCAAAACGTTCTCGACGCCCGAGCCCAGCACTCTGCTGCTTCCTGGGCGAGGGCCACTGCCCATGGCTGCTTCCCCACTAGTTACTCCGTCGTCAGCGTTGCCTGACCCGCGAAATTTCGGCGGAAGGGGTGTAAATATCCCAGGACAAGCACAAAGAATGTCGGTAGCTACTGGCAATGGCATGCCAGGCTTTGATGAGCACGGCGGGGCAGCTCCCACGCCTAAGCGGCGACGATGGTACTTGGGTATTCAGTCGAAGAAGGAGCCGGCTCACGTCATGTCGGAGGTGTACAAGGCGCTGTTTGTGCTGCATTTTGAGTGGAAAGTAGTGGCCCCGTACCGTGTCAAGTGTCGATGGCAGTCGACCGCTGCCAACGACGCGATCAATCAGAACGGAGGCGCCATGATGAGCCCCGAAGAGGCCAAACTGCAGAAGCAGATGCAGAGCATCAAGATTGGGCTCCAACTGTACAAAGTGCAGCAGCACATTTACCTGCTGGACTTCCAGCGCCTGGACGGGAATGCCTTCACGTACATGAATCTTTGCGCCCGCATTATCACGGAGCTGAAGACGCTCTCGGGCATCAGACCTCTCGCAAGCGGCCACGACCCGCGCTTCGGCGAGGAGGAGGCAACATGAACTCGGTTCACATGCACCCGCACAACCCGCAAGGGGTTCAGTGAGCTCACGAGTCGTAGCTTCCGGACGATTCGTTCTGCTGTATGTTTTGTAAGCAAAAAGGCGACGGCGGAACGCAGTAAACAAGGCAATTACACGTTATATTTTGAATCCTATTCAACCCGTGCAGGAAGCACGATGTCATCGCCCCAACTGCTATTTGATCAGCTGTCGATGATCAACAACAACGTCGAGCAGCTTGTTTATTATAGCAAGAGAGATTGTTGAGCAATGCACAGATGAACAATGTAAGCGAGTTGTTCGTTGTGTTCATCCCCGGTCAGAAAAGTTCCCTTGGCTACCTGAAGCGACCTAGACTGCACACACTGATCACTTCTTGTCTGATAGCTCATTGTTTGCATCGCCATCACGATGGTTGCTAGCTCGATGTTGTAGCGAACCTTGACGTGTTCCAGAACTTTACGCAGCATCCAGCCGTCGCTTGGCATGATCGTGAGCGCGCTAGACGCCATCATGAGAGAATTCGGGAAGTCGCGCGCAGGCTTGTCCTCGTCGGTGTAAAAATCCGGCAAGCCGAAGCCGTGGCCGATCTCGTGGCCAATATACGTCATGAACTCTCTATCGATGTTGGCCAGCGTGTCATTCATCGCCACCTCCTCGCCCCAGAAGTGTCCAAAGCCGTACTGGATATTGTCATTGATATGGTAAAACACATCGTTCACCTCGCCATCACAAGCACTCGTGTCTGACCACGTGTTGTTGTCGTTGTCGTATTCGCGACGACACTCGTCCGGGCACTGGGGAACACCATCCTCGTCAAGGTTTCCTTCGTAGATGGGGCCCAGGAGTCATCGGATCACTCGAACAGTGCCGCGTCATGCGTAGCAAACGCCACCACGTTGATCGTTAGCTCCTCGGACGGCCAGCAGTCGTAGCCTACCAACCATTTGTTCCAAAAGTTAAAGTGGCGGGTCAGCACGTCTTGGAACTTGACTGCCGTGGCTTTGGACAGCATCTCAGTCTTGCTGTCCCAACGAACGCAGTAGTTCATGGACCCGTTGTTGTGTACGAGGCGATCCAGAAAGTAGTTCTTGTTGGCCAAGATGTTCCAGTTCGACTCGATCGTCGTGTTGGCGTTGGGCCCGATGCGGTTCTCCCAGACCCAGTCGAAGTATTCAGATTTGATGTACTCAGTCGGTTCGCCAATGACACACTCGCCGGGCTTCGACGTGATCTTGCCAAACTTAACGGGGACGTTATCGCAGTCCGTAGCCGAGTCGGCGACGATCCGCATTCCCTCTTCGGACTTGCCTTCGATTTTACAGGACAACCCCAGTCGTAGTCGGTATAACCATCTTCCGTACCCGAGCTTGGCTGGGAGGCACTCTGCGAGGCTTGCTGATGCTGCTCGGTTCCGGTGGAGACGGCATTTGGCCCAGAAGAAGTCGAGTTTATTGCATCTCGTCCCTCCTTCAAAGTCGTCCTTCCTGTAGGTGTAGCCTGCGACCAAGCTTCTTCACACCCGACCACCTTTCAGAGCTTTGGGTGGTGTCATCGAAGACAACCGCGGGTGCCGCCGCCGCCAATACGGCGACGATCGCTGCGCGGGGATGTCGACTGGGCGCCATCGACGAAAAACAAAACTGGCAGTGAGCAGGCAGTAGTAACCCAGCGCCGCATCGTTGGCCTTCGTTGCATGAAGAAGCGTCTGGATGGGAAAACTCAGTGCTCTCGTAGATTATTGCTCTGTCGTGACATAGCAAACTGGAATGTTGTTGACCTTGGAGAAAACCCGAGATGTGCAGCGGCAATGATTAAATACTACGTGAGACCTGTACAGAACACAGATCATCGCAGTTGGTAGCGAACACTCTTATTAATAAACTGGGAGATGATGGCAGGGAAAGATGGCATACCTTAGAGAGCTTTCTGGGTGGCAAGACCGATGGTGGGCACTGGTGTTGATAAGCGCTCGGACAATCAATCGATCGGGTCTGTAATGGGAAAAGTCGAGCTGTCCGTCGCTGCGGAGTTATCATGGGATCTTTCCCCATACCCTCTTGGCGTGATAGCCTCCGCCTCTGCATCTCGGGGGGCTCTCTTGCACTCGAATTCGTTGTTGACAGCAACTTGTTGATGGACAAGTTAGTGGTTGAGGCCAGGACTTTCGTTTCGGCGGCCTCAAGCGCAAAGATCACATTGCACCGCCGCCGATCGTGTCCGGGAGCAAGTAACCCGAAGCGGGCGACTCTCCACAAGTAACTACTCCACAAGATTTTTATTCCTACGGATTGTATGCATCAGAACCCTCTTCAGACGCGACCCTCCAGCATGGCGACACATGAACCCAAACGCAGTATCGAGCGCGGGAGTGCCCATGCTAGCGAGAGGCCCCAGGGGATGACCAAGATGAGTACGCAAGGTCCCGACAGTGGGCACGGTGTGCTGGCGCAGACTACTGCACGCGAAGTGTCGCTGGCACGTGGTTCCGTGGCCTGGCTCGAGACTATGGAGCAGCAAAACGGTCCACAGCGACAACCAAGATGGCCCCAGAAGGAGCGAGGAGTCGGCAGCAAACGGATGAGAGCCCTCTCGTCTCAAGACGACGATCCTCTGGTCTCATCAGCCGAAGATGAACGTGAGTACCAGGAGGCCGAAGACAGCTTCATGGCTGCTCTACCAGCAGATGTAGAGACACGTGTACAGCAAGGACTCGCTCAAACCAACATGCAGGTGTGTTTCTCCATGAACTGCCCACAGGTTCGCGTGTCAGACAACTGCGAATGGCAACTTCAAGACTTTAAGCCGGAAATTATGGTTTACTGTGAAGAGAACGGCGTCAAATTTGAAAATCTCGAACTCGATGTGGCAGACCAGCACTATCTCAAGGGTCGACCAGACGTGCATGATCTGGCGCTGTGGCAGCTCTTAAAACGTGGCTTCATTCGAATTCAACTGTGTGATGTGGTGGTGATGATATGGGTACAACCGACGTACACGGGACGCCAAGGATCAAACCTCTCACTCAATGAAATCGAATACCACAACAAAAACTACGTGACGCCGTCCCGATTGCGAAGCGCTGTACAAGATCTGGGGGCATCTGACTGCCTCGTTGTTTCGCATTCGACGTACCAAGGCACAAAGCAACGATGGCCCCCGGTCACATGCCTCCGGAGATCTTCTCGGTCTGATTCGACACTATACTCCTTCCGCCTGTTCTTCCCGAGCGCAGAAGAAGCCAACATCGTGTATAAGTTCTTCCTACAACGAGTAGACACCCATGCACGCAGACGCGACAACCCAGTGGACACAATTGTTCTCCGTCAGGTTGGCAACATTGACTGGGATTCGGATAACTCACAATTTATCCGTCTATCGAAGTCTGAACGAGCTCTGCGTGACTCTACCCGTGTCAATGTCACTGGAGTCACGAGCGAAGTAACAACGGCGTCAATGAAGACGGCGCTTGAGAAGTATGGATTCCACCCGAAGTGCATCGATATCAAACGAGGACGAGGACGATCTGCCGTGGTGACATTCGAGACAAGCACAGAGGCGCAAGATGTAGTGAACACACTTGGAGAGACGGGAACTGCGCTGTTGTCCGTTGGCGCGATCACCATGAGAGTTTTTCGAGCGCAACGGGATGTGTGTTGGGAATGTCGTACTCCAGGACACTTCCGTGGCAACTGCCCATTACGTAGATCTTCTGGCACTGGGCGCGAAGACCTCGAGCAAAACAGTATTCACATCATCGACACTAGTCGTTCTACGACGGCCAACAGATCTGCTGTACGCGCCGTGGAGGCACTGGTCGGCCAGTTGATGGATAGTAAACTGGCGAGTGTTCAAACAGAGCTAAAAATATGACACGACAGTGTCAAACAACCAGCCAGCGATGCCAGGCGCTCGAAGCCAAACTTGAAGCAGTCGAAGATACGTGGGAGTCCCGAATGTCGCGAGTTGTCGAACTTACGTTAAATAAACTCCAGGTGCGGCCCTCCCTCACAATGCCCTCTCCGGCGGCGCACCCCGCGGATGAAGCTGACACAATAGGTTCGCCACACCAAAACCCCTCAGCCACGCCAGAAGTATTTCAGCAGCATTTTGGATAAGGAGGTCACGTACGCCAGGCGTGGCCTCCGGAATCGGTAACATTGGCTTTAAGGGAAGGGTGATGTGGCTAGTCGTGATGACATTGACAATGGCATGCTATCTTGGCACGGCAGCTGCAGTCACAGTGGCAGTCGACCAGACTCGCACCGAACAAGAGGCAGCGGACACCGATATCCCTCCGATAGGTAGTGTGGATGGCGGATCATCAACTAGCTCCGACGAATCGGTGATTGAAGACCAGCGGTGTGTAGATCAAGACGCGGCAGGTAGAAGAAAACAACGGGGTGGCCGCTTTCACCGTAGATGGAAACCTTCGCGTTATCCTTTTCTTAGCACACGTACTCCCCACCGCAGTGACATCCTGAACTCGATTTTGCAGAGAGAACACTACTCTGGAGATTACATCGGGGACAACATAGGCCTTGAAGAAGCATCAGAAGCAAAACTCCGGGTGTGCACTGTGAATATTAACAAGCAATACCGACGTAAAATGGAAGAGGAGCTAGCGGGCTGGATCGTGGCGAATGAGATCGACTTCGCAATCATATCTGACCCCGCCATACCCAGCCAACGTCTCGAGCAGATATGGGTAAGCGATCTCGATTCTCAGCGACCAGTACCAAGTCTCATGCTCGTTGGATCAGGTCGAATTGCGTTGGTGTTCGACAACGAACGATGGGGAAACCGAGTTCTACAGCATAGTGTGAGATATTCGCCGTCTCGACGATCAATGTGTGCAGAAATACGTCTAGCCAAAGCTCGAAAACTATGGCTTATCGGAACGTACATTCACCATGCTCCCGATCAACACGAAGATGCGGTCCACACTGAGTGGGAATGGATTCAGCAGCGAGTGAACGATGGCCGAACCGTACAAGCTACAATAATTGTCGCTGGGGACTTCAACACATACCCGGATGAGGACCTCGATAGGACGGGGACTTCGTCGAGATCCCAGCGCGCGCAGAATACGAGCCGACAATTCGCCGAGTGGACTAGATCCATTGGTATCGTCTCCAGCTTCCGAAGCCGCCATCCCGCTACTCGCCGTCACACATATGCCAGGAACGGAGTCAGCTCGGCGCTCGACGACATTTACGTATCCGGAGAACACGAGTCAGCCATCAGCTCTAGCGCAGTTTGGCTGAACAGTATCATATCCAGCGACCACGTCGGCGTGCCAGTAGCGGTGCTTCAATGTGGAGTCGGGTCACCAATTGCTTACACCTTGCAGAATGCGACGCCAATAAAGGTCGTTAATACGCGCAAGAAAACCACTGAGGACATGATTGAATTCTCAAAACATACCGACAACATGATCGCTTCAGGAGACATCAAGTTGATCGAAGATATCGACGAGGAGACCAGTTCGCCAGAGCAGGTTTGTACATGGCTGAATAATGCCATCGAGAACATGTATTCGTGCCTATATACCAGCGCGAGGACACTATGGGGAGAAACCACGCAATCGCGGCGACAATTGGCAAGGGCGGTATGTATTAAACGCAGCAATCGATGTACCGCCCAGTTGAGGCTAACTCTGGAGCTGACGTGTCAAAATGACGTGTCTGCGGGGTCTCTCAGAATGGCAGTCGAGGCGATATGCTGGCCAAAGTGGATTCTCGACCCGAGCAGTATGGTGCCCGGATGCGCACACTACGAGACGGCTGTCAAACTGACCGAACATATCACCGATCCACCGTCAACAGAGAATGCCATCGATTGGATACGCTGGACTAAGCGGCTGCATAAACTGTGGAGGAAAACAATGCGCGTCCGGCGCAATTGGAGGCATACATCTAGGCGGCACATGTGGCGGGATCGACGACGAAACTGGTTCGTGAGTGGCAGCACCAGGCAGTTCCTCCGGAACACCCTTGGTAAGCCTGCTCCTCCCGTTTCAATCCGTAGCGCAATTATTCACGAGGAAGGCGGAGCCCATTATACTGAAAACCGGACAGAGGTACAACACGAACTGACGAATCTACTCGACAACTGGATACCAGCAGATGAAAAAACAATTAGGCCAAAATATCTCGACACCAGGTTGCCAGAGGACATACCAAGTTTCCCAGAGTTTGCCCGTGAATGGATTCTTCCCGATATAGAGGGTGGAGGACGCTACAGCGCGACATGGAATCAGCCCGGCCACTCTTGGGATGACTACCATTACACCGCAGATATGCAAAATAAAATTGATGGCCACCTAAAGCTGCATGTTGCGCCGGGATTTGGCGGAATATCTCAAGAAATGTGGATTCAAGCCCCAGCCACTGTGCGAGAACGTGAACGCCGGGTGATTGAACTTATCTTACGAACGGGTGTTGCCCCGAAGATTCTGAGACGAAAGCAAATGATCTTCCTTCCGAAGGCCCAAATTATCGACTCAACACTGGACGTCTCAAAGGCCTGCCGCCCTGGCGACCCATTACGATACAATCTTCATTCGCCAACAGGCTCTTCCTTGTTGTTAAATCATTTGTGGATACCGGTATCGCTAGTAGTCCACTGCAACACGGCTTTCGTGGCGACAGATCAGTCATTGACGCAGCCCTGTTGACAACCCTGCTCATCGAAAGGGCAAAGGAACTCCGGGAGCTGTTGATCCTCGTTTCCAAGGACTGCTTGAAGTGCTACGACCGCATTCCAGCCTGGGTCATGGAGCTCCTGTACTTGGGAATGGGTGTGCCCGATCCGGCGAGGCGACTGATGATTGACTTCCTTGGACCTGGGGAAATTACGGTTCGAACTGCCTTCGGTTGGCTTTCAGCAGGAGACCGCGAATTTGGGATCGGCCAGGGCTCCATCCTTGCGATCCTTCACATTGGAGTTTACATGGATTGCCTACAAGAACGGCTAACTAAATGCGCCGACGCAGTAAAACTTCGCTATCATCAGGCAGGCGGAGGAATCGACATCGGTAGTACAATGTTCGTGGACGACCAATTGGATGTGAGCACAACGTACACTGGTGTGCTGGAACGAGCGAAGGTGACCAACCTTTTCACAGGGAAATTCGCTACGGGTGGGGTATTTGGCTCTACAAAATCATTCCAGATGTATTTATCCCAGTCTAATGAACATTTTCCAGCGATTCAACTGAATGACGGGCATGGAATACCACGACAGGTACAGATCGTTGCTCCAGCAGAAGGGTTCAAGCATCTCGGTATCTTCCAGGGTGGGGAAGACCAGTGGGCTGCATCTCTCGAGCCGACATGGCAGCGCCTCACGGCTGACGCCGCGCGGATCCAACGCCTCGACCTATCTCTACCAGAACTCCGATACGTTGTTAACCGTATCTGGATTCCGCGCCTACGCTACAGGATGATCCTTGGAGGAGCAATCTCGATGGCAGAAAAAGTGGACACGTTCATCCGCCAAGTGGCTCGAACGGTGCTCCGCCTCCCATTCTCCCTGAACAAGGGAGTGTACTACGACAAAGCAAATGGTCTGGGCCTTGAAAGCTGTGAAGCTGATGCGAACACTCAACGTCTCGTTGAGGCACTGCGAGTCCTCAATTCACCAGAGCTACCTGTCTACCATGCCCTCGTGGAGCGCCTGGAGGCGTATCAAATTCGAACAGGACTGACAGAAAATCCATTGGCGTGCCCGATCCGGCCTCCGCCTAGGGCGAGGACGTGGACCGCCCAACTGATTCGATATGCAGCCTCGTTCGACCCCCGCTCCAAATGGCAATCGAATGGACCCAGCCCCAAAAACTCGTTCAAAACGGGAGAACGACAGGCCAATCATCGACATCACGCCTCCAGAACTCCGCCCGAATTTAGTTGCAATCAACTGGAAGTACTCGTTCAAGCTGCAATATGTCGGGGACATCACTTCTAATCTGGGGCTGAATATTATTCCGTTACCGAAGGTGCTACAGCTGGGAGGTTGGAAAGGGAAAGACCTCATTGAGATCACAACGCTCTATAGCCATTGGAGGCAGGCTTTAACAATTGACGGGACAAACAGGTTGCGTTCTCCAGTAGGGTGTACACCACTGGCGAGTGGCGACGCCAACTTCCACCTTCGCGTTGGGGTGGGGCAGTGGATTGTAGCCGTAACGATCAACACGGCCGAAGCGGTAACCGTAGTAGGTCATCATGAGATCGGATACCGAGAGATTGGCGATATAGGGCGTGATCAGCTAGGAATTACTATTCCAATTAGATGGTGGTATGAACGCCCCCGAGGAGCGATATTTGGTACGAGCGGACACACAGAAGAATTGAAGACGAGTACGAGGCGGTCTGCGTGCCAATCACCGCGACGTATCTACCAGAGTCCTCAGCAGGTCGACAGCGGGTAATCCTGTGGTCGACGACCGATGTGAACGGGGTACGTGGAGCAAACGATAAGCAAGTACTGGAGGAGGCCCTCGCACGTAGCCGACTACGATACATATCTACATTGCAGTACGGGCGCACACTCGACGCGGTGTCGTCATGCTCAGTATGCGGTCGCCTTCGGGAAGCCCAATGGTGTAGGAGATGCGGCCAATGGCACCACCCGCAATGTGTCAGGGGAACCTGCCAAATCAGGCACGATGGCGGCGAGGAGGTTCTCCAGGTCAGAAGCGACGCCGTCAGGTACTGTTGGGACAGCGATGATGCGACCGTACCAGTTGCTGCGGGCGATGGCAGCGTAATCCACGCGGACACGCCCAGTGCCTCCGGCACTTGGGCAATGCGGCAACCTGCTGGCCCCATGGTTACGGGCAGATTAGTCATTCACCAAAAGATATCACGTCAACACGCTGCGAGGTGCACGCGCTAATCGCGGGGCTCATCGCAAGTGGCGACACGGGCGAACAAGTGTGCGATAACAAAAGTGCGATCCATATATTCGCCAAGGCTCGCGACCTATCGATTGGGAGACTCCACCACATCAAGTATCGCGATCCGCATCGCATCGAGATTCGGTCGCTGGCCAAGCACATGCAAGTGGGTGGTACCATGTCGCCAAAGTGGGTCCGGTCCCACCAGGAAAGCCTCCCAACGCCCGACGATGACTTACACCGTAGGCGTGAGGCTCTCGCGACTGTGGATATGGCCTGTGGGGCCGCGCACGATCAACCAATACTAGAGACGTACGAGAGCTGGATTGTCTTCGATGCCTTCATGCTGAAGGACGAGGAGGACTGTCTGGTTTTCGGCAACGTGGCAAGATACTTAAACGAACGACATTACACGGACAGTAGACGGAAAGTAATTGCTACTCAACGCCAGCGCGACGAGACCCGTCATACCATCGCGGAAGATGAACTGGTCATGCTGGCGCAGGGTCAGTGGTCGCCGGCCCTATGCAGGTTCTACTGGAGGGCGAAATCTATCGTACTACACACCAACGCGGTGAAACATCGTTTTGATAAGCGATGGCCTGCGACGTGTGTAAATTGTGTACATGGAACACTGGACACACAACACCATCGGTTCGGCGTGTCGGAACCGGCGTGCACGGACGCGACCACGTTGACGGAGATGCTGCGCAGTCAATACGACGACCTCGAGCGGAAAATCTTACTGCCCGACCAAGCACTCCTTATTCCGGCCGTCGGCCACGACATCGGAAAAACAATGGCCTCAACCAGTCGCGCCACCTGGAGAGACACTGGGGCGAAGGCGGCACTTTGGGAGCCGATGGTCATGCTAGAGAACAGCATATGGGTCAATGCGCAATGGCTCGAGTGGTTTGACGAGCCTGAGATTATGTGTAGCAACCCCGAATTTGTGACGGCGATACAGGAAGAGCAAGCGGCGAAAACAAGCCCAACTGATGGTCGCATTATTCCGATGCAGGTGATCGACATAGTTCGGCTGAGTCATCCCATGCTCGGACTTCATGCTGCCTATCCTGGACAGTGGACGCCCGGTTGGGCATCGGTGACATTCGCGGGTGCATTAAACCATAGTGACTTCCGTAACTTGCACGTGGCTGAGCCAGCTCAAGTACACTCTTGGTGGGTGGACGATGTCTATATCCCCCACTCCAAGAGATGGTGGGAACACTTCGCTTCAGCGCGTGAGGAGAACACCTTCTGGGTGGCGACTTACGAGAATTCCGAGGGACATCTAGACTGCTCCCTCCTGGGGTGCAAATGGGTGGTGCGCTTGCCAGCGGGGGCCCTCGCCATGCGCACCGACTGCTCGGTGATCCAAACCAGCTACCAGGAGTCGTTTCGAGCAACATACGCAAAGAATCCCCGCGCTATTTCAATTGGGGTTATAGAGTCACCAACATCGACACTAAACCCGCTCGACGATGCTCTACCAATCTGGGCAACCGTGCTACACCGACTCGGAGTGGCAGCTTGGCTCATCCAAGCGCCCAGCTCTCCAAGGGCGGAAGGATCCATCCGCTGGAAACATCCTTTGTTCGAATGGTATACACCCTCGTCGGATACGGCTAGGACCCCGTATGGTGGAGTCGCGTCCGCCAACAGCTCGACCGCCTCGAGTTGTCGATGCTTACGGCGCCATCCGGTTGGAAACGATACCCAACGATGACGCGCCAGAGTGAACAATGGGCCCGTGCTGTTTCGTACACGGCTAAAGGAGCTCGGCTCCTTCACGCACACTTGTTCCGTGACATTTGGCAAACACTGCACCGCTACTGGAAGCTTACTTGCGATCGATGCGGCCAGGCTATTCGGCGGCGACGCCGCCGCACGGCTCTCCTACAACTAGTGAACCGCAGGATAGTACAGCGCCGTAGAGAGAGGGCGAGGAATCCGCAAGACTCGGTCACGAGAGCGTTCGGGAAACGACGAGCGGTGCTCCAAGCCCGAAGTCGGCGGTGGTTCGTACGGCGGAACCAGCACCTCCCTGACGGCAGCACCGGCAGCGCGTAAAACCTGACCGACACAACTGGAGGATTCCCACAAGACACCAACGTGATACATATTACATGTCGGAGCGGCTGCCGTTGCCATCGACTACGGTCGGTGCGTGGCTGTGTGCTTTGTATTAGGTAGCTACCGCAGGTTCTCGGCGTGCCGTAGGGTCTGTAGGCGAGGTTGCTGCATAGCGCGCCTCGGGCGTAGTCGCCTTAACCGCAACAATAACAATAACAATAGTGGTTGAGGCCACGAAAACTTGTTTTCTGTAATCTTCTAGCTACATTCCCTGTAAGCACCGCCAAGGCCATGGGCAAGAGGCTACTGGCGCTGAACGGCAAGCTGACAGGCATGTCATTCCGCGTACCGACTCCGGATGTGTCGGTGGTGGACCCATGAACCACGTCTGGAGAAGGCCGCAACGATGGGGGACATCGAAGTAGCCGCGTCGGAGGGTGAGCTAAAGGGTGTGCTCGGCTACATCGAGCACCAGGTGGTGTCGAACGGCAACCTCTCGAGCATCTTCGACGCGTGCATCGCTCTGAACGACGATTTCGTCAAGCTCGTGTCATGGTACGACAACGAGTGGGGCTTCTCGACCCGCCTGGTGGACCTGTTGCAGCAGCGAGCTACTGTCTGAAGCTCTTGGTTCCGCGAAAAATGACCATTTTGCTTGTTGAAATGCATAAATCACTCGGCATTTGTATCCGTCAAGTTGAAGTGCTACAGAATGATGATCCGTTTGTTGCCTTTGGAGCCGTAACTTTCAACGACCAGGGACTCGGCCGTGTACTGCTCTAAAGATTGACGACATTGCGAGATCTCCTTTGTCGTGAAGCTTCGAGCTCGACGACACCACGGACAAACCTGCTTGCAACTCTGCCACCGTTCGATGGCGACTTTGAAAAAGGTCTTTCCGCAGCACGTTGTGATGACGGGCGCCTCAAGCAGACAGCGAGTGATCGGACATATGAGCGTTTCGCACACCTGAGGCGAGTTACGGTGGTGGAGCTCAACGTCAGTCGCTCGCTGTACAAGCTGCTGGGTTTCGAGGGAATAAAGTTCCTTGCAGCTCGATCAGTTGGCTTGTACAGTCCTCCTGCTGCCGATTCATACGTAGCATAAGGATGTACGACTAGTTTGGTTTAGATCCTGCTCGGCAGTAACTTGTAGCTCTGAAAGACGCTGGCTCAGGTCACGCGCTTGCTGTTGCAAAAGCAATCCTTTGGGGGCTCGGTCGAACTACAATTCGATTCGCTGTCTTCAGTTTCGCAGCAAGAGCTTCTGGGGCTATCAAACCAGCCATGTCGCTGAGTCTTAAGTAGATCTAGCCATCGCAACATCATCTTGGTTTGCTGGCTACGTGGACACAGTCATTTTCTTCATGAGACGGTCGAGGTAAACCACAATGCCGCAAGCAGAACAGCTGAACCCGCCAATTCGCTGCAAAGAAAACGTCTAGACACTTTTGAAGCGCTGGAGCAAGCACCAAAGCTGTCGATTGCTTTCCTTGGCAATCGCCGCCGTCCTTCAAGTTAAGCAGACTCTCTAGCAAGCGTGCTTGTGTTGTTTTGGCCAGCCACAAGGGCGGAACGCAGTTAACAAGGCAATTACACGTTGACATGTTGAATCCCATTCTGACGGGAGACATATTAGGTGAAGGCAAGCTTTGGAGGGATCAAAGCGACTGAATTCTTCGTCCTGATTCTTCCGAGGACAGCTTGTTGCGCTGCATGCGCAGCACGCTCCTGACAGCAGCCGACTCGCAGGCGATAACAGGAACAGGATCGAGTGTGACAGGGTTGTCACGTCGTCCGAGACGTCATTTCCGTCATCCTCAGCTTCAGCAGGTGCCAACAAAATGCTGTTCACCTGAACGTTGCGTGGTTCCAGCTCTGCCGCCATCGTCTTGGTCAACGACTCGATCGCATCGTCGTCCTCGCGCGGCGCGATGTTGACGATAGACCCATTGCTGGGCATCGCCGACCCATCGACTCCCACATCTGGAAAGCACGTCGACTTGCACAAGGCTTTAATCAGCGCCCTGAACATGAAAAGCACGATACGTTAGTTAAAATATTCATACGGGAGTCACTTCCGTACGCGGTAGTGACGATCTTGTCACTCTTAGAAGCGTCATCGCTTGGCTTGAGTTTAGCCGTAGCTGCTAGCGCCTTCTCCGTCTCCGAGTCTGCGTAGTTTATCAAATAATCTACGCGCTGGAACCTCGTTGCAAGGGAGCTGCTCCACGCGGCAATATCTGCGTGCGTCTGAAGCGAGCACAGTGTGGGCATCATTCCTCCGCGTGCCATTCCCCTTCGCTGTCGGACGTTGGGTCTGGGAATCGACCGATGTGCTTCGTGTTGAACTCATCTTGAGCTGACAAGCTCCTGCGTATGAAAACGATGCGTTACAACCCCATGACCTCTCACCAACAAATAAGACAGTAAACCTACGAAAACGTGAGCACGACGTTCGCGCCAAACAGCCACAATTGCGTTGCCATGGCTGCCATCGCCTTACTTTCCCCGCCAGTGATAACAACCTACACAAAGCTCTGTGTCAATCTCCCTGCCATTGAAATCGATAGCAATACAAAGCACCAATTTGTTGAAAAGATGGACTGCCACTGGGTCATCATCGTGGCGTCCAAATGGAGCACCCCAGTGGCCGTAGCATCTGCAACAGCCGCAGCAGCGTCCGCTTCCGTCAAGTGCCCCCGTGTTTGACCTGCTCCATTCTGCAGCAGCACGATATTCCCTGAGTACTCCTCCGCTTCTTCCTTCTCCAACTTGGCTCGCTTTCTGGCGTTCTCCAGCCCCAATAGCTGATCTTCCAGCACGCGTTTCTGCAGTTCTCCGTCTCCATCTCCTGCGGCTGTCAGCTGACTGTAAAGCCCCATATTTATTTCATTACGGATGTTGCAACGGCCGCTGCGCATGTTCTCGAGGAAAATCTGCACGGCCGTGTCCCCTTCCGCCTCCTTCTTGTGCTTGAGCAGCCGCATGAACTCTGGATGTTTACTCATCAAGTGGTTCTCGATGCGGCCGCGTCGGCAGTTGAGACGGCTCCAGACTTTGGTCAGCTCGCGCTTGGACGAGGCGTCGTCGCACAACATGCAGACGATCACATCTCTACTCTTGTCGGTTGCAGTGTCCGTCAAGTCCTCGGCGGAGCGTACCGCCTTTATGGTGCGACTGTCGAGCTCGGCGTCGGGCATGGAACGCTCGACGATGGGCAGCGTGTGCAGCCAGCGCTTCTGGAAGGTGAAGACGCGCTTGCGGATCGTCGGTTTGGACGCTGCGGGTGGCGCGGCAGCCACAGAGGGTGCGGCCAAGTCGGCGGCATCGGTGGACGGCTGTGGGGCGATCGTACGCGCCGAGAAGGACGATCCGGACACAGGGGAGCTCGAGGAAGCGACCGCTTTGTCCGTCATGGAGGTGGAGCGAGCGGTACCAATCAAAAATGGTACCGTGTGCCAGCGGTACCATTACTCTTTACAAAACTCTTTTACTGTTTTTTATGTTGGAACATTTATTTAAATAAAATAACTCTAAAGATAATTTGGCGGACCTGTAATCACTTGTAACGGGATGTTACATGGCGAGTGACTTTTCACTTGCCCGAGTTGGGTACACTGTGTGGTGCACACCACGTGAAACGTGGTGGGTGGCTTGGAGCCACCCAATCAACGTGAAGTAGGTTTTAGTATAGATACCGTAAAACCTGTGTAGTATCCGACAGTGTTTTTGACTGAGGCTCTAAGCCCCTCAAAACCAACAATCTACCTTCCCATTGAAAATCGTGAGGTCACACTAAAAACACTGAATTAGCACACAGCTATGTTAGATTTAGGACCTCGACTGCGGAAGGCGTCTGCTTACATTAAACAGTCATCTCTGTCCCGACTATCAAGTCTACAACGTCTTGCTCATCACTGACCTCACTCACGGCAGCATCATGCAACTGCATGCGTTCAAGTTGCTCGGCGAGAGCATTTGAATCAGCCACAATAGTGGGGTCTGCTGGCGGGTCGGGAAGGATACCACTGAAGCCGTTTGAATATGGTAGCGTCCGAGAGCTCATCCCACGCGCCCGTAACCCAGCCAACTACGTCTTCTCGAAGCGGCGCTTTGATCGTGCCACCGCTCGGTTGAGTCGCCAGCTTCTCAGTCAGCCAGAGGACCCAGCGGTGACGCAGGCGCTGCTTCAGCGGGCGGTTTCATGCGATGTCCGCCGGCTGGCAGACGCCCGTGTCACCAAGTGGCACGCGTAGCAGGTGGACATTCAAGCTTTCGGCGTGTGCACGCACTTCTTCGGTCCGGTGGGCCGAGAAGTCATCGAATACTAGAAGGACAGGGCGCTCTGGGTGCTGTCGCCCCCGAAATGAAAGTCCAGCCAGGTCATGGTCAGCGAGGCGTTCCACCAACCCGCGCTGTTGACGTAGATCTGAACGCCATGTTTCTTTTGGAGACACTTGATCTCCTTCCACATATGCTTGCCAAAGCCATGCCGCAGCGCGACGTTCTCTGCGTGGGTCGCTGGCACCTTGGATGGCCGACCTTTAAGCACCAGAAAGGGCGTTCGTTTCTCGCCGAACGAGGACCCAAGAAGCATGCACGTAATCCTCTCTTTGTTCTTACCGCAAGTCCGTACCCAAACCGTGCGAGCGCCGCGCTTATCCAGCGTCGTGCGCGGCACATCCTCGAACAGAATGAGCGTCT
This sequence comes from Phytophthora quininea, assembly GCA_011947345.1. Classification (NCBI taxonomy): domain Eukaryota; phylum Oomycota; class Peronosporomycetes; order Peronosporales; family Peronosporaceae; genus Phytophthora; species Phytophthora quininea. The sequence continues at coordinate 24,381 of JAAVTG010000028.1, forward strand.
GGTCGGCGTTGTAGGCGACGTCGACGCCTAGTTGGTGCATGGTGTCTCGGATCTTCACGTTAAATGCACGGACCACCGCGGCACTGTCTTCGGGCCCCTTCTGGCCCTGGCGCGTGCGCGCTCGAAAACGCAGTGCGTGACGCCTCAAGAAGCCTGCCCGCCAAGCCCACGTGCCGGTAAAAACACCTCGAGGAATTCCTGCTGCCGTCGCGAACTCTTGTGCCTTGAGTTGCAGCATTCGAGCTGAGACAGGTGCCCCATCGGCACGGTAGGCGTTGACCCAGGTGACGAGCTGCGCCTCCGTCTCGCGTGACAGCACTGCGGCATTCCCTGTCGGTCGGAGCTTACGCTTCGAGCTAGAGAAGCTGCTTCTCCCGGCCTTCGCGATCTGCTCGCGCCGCTTCAGCCACAGGTAGATGTTCTAGCGCTTGGTTTCGCGCGAGGTGCCAGTCGCCTCGGGGTAGAACTTCGCGAGGGAAGAGGCCACGCCATGAGCGTCACAATGCACGATGACCTGGAGTCGGAACTCGTACGTCGGCGTAGAGCGCTTATACTGCCGTGGGCGCCGGCCTCCACCTTCACTTGCACGTGTGCGGCCCATGGAGAGTTGTTAAATAGGCGAGTTTTGCATCGGTAGCGCCTATATTTTATCGATTCCTGGCCATTCATGCCATGGCGTGTCGGAATTGACATCGTTTCGGGGATGGTACACATTCAGGTGTGTGATTGGCTAGAACGAGGTGTCGGATACAACATTCCGTCGGATACTACACAGCTTTTACGGTATCTTACAGGTTGTATTGCAGGCCAAACTGTGCGAGCTCTATTAATACATTCAGTCTTAGATTTACGCTATCGCTAGTTAGTCCCTGTGAACTCACGTTCACTAGGAGTTTGTATACTCCTTAGCACCTTCCTCTGCGAGAAGTGCTGTGTGACGCCCTGTCACATCACTACACTACTAACTGTAGATAATGAAATATCTAATTATCGTTCGAGTGTGCTCTTTGTTGTATATTTCTCTGCTTTTGCACTTACAGTAACCATGCTCTTGCCGACCTCATTGCTGCTAATATGATTAACCAGCTATTTTTTGTTCATGAAAGAGCGTGATGTATAATAAATTTTTAATGTATCTAGGTGTAAGATTAATCCGCTTAAATTCTGGTCATTCAACATCAATTTCCATTTTGTGTAAGTATAGAGTACTATTAATAAGCTAAACGTTTTGGATATTTATAAGTTCATTTGTCGCGTAGACCTTTCTTTATTTTGTAAAGGACTGTTTACAACAGTTTTTACAGTGCCTTTGTTGTTTTGCTGTAAATATAGTCACCTGAACATGTTCCTCAGGGTGTGTGCAAAAATCAATCTATTTTCTTCTTGTACAGCATTGAATACCTTGATATCACTAAACCCGCAGAAGTGAGCTAACGTCGATTATCGTGGTTCAGCCAACGAAATTGGCCCACATGTTTACAACATCATTTTGCATTACGTAATATATTCATATTTCCGACGAACATCGACCACCGTTTATATGATTCGTGGCCATAACGACAAAATTAATCCAGATTTCTATGCCATCTTGATTTGCTAGCTGTTGTTATATGCCGGGGGGATTGTGATGGAGATGGTTTCAAGGATAGACTTGAATCTCGAAGGGCAATCTTTCGCAGTCGAGATGAAGTCTGTCGTTTCGCTGTTGTAAAAATGCTGACTGAACTTGTCCAGAGTTGTCGACGCGCTGATTTAATCGGTGATAATGGGGAGTTTGATAGCCGTTGTTGGACAAGAACTCCCCAAAGGTTGACGCCCTTCTCGCTCGTGGCGACTTCATCGTCACATTACTCTTGTCGACAAAGGATAATCGACAGCTCGAGTAGAAGCACAAACTTTGCAGCACGGTAGGGGTCGCCAGGAACTCAACAGTCGAATCGATTGAAGTAATGTTTGAGACATCTTACCTGTATGACGACCTTTGATGATGACGCAGCTCAACGTTTTGCTTTTGCGTGTCAAGTTTGTCCGACGGTCTAGCCTTTAGGATCAAGAACGTCGTGAACTTTTCACCAAACGATGACCCCAGTAACAAGGATGTCACGTTTCCAGACGTATCCACCCAGGCGGTACAGGTACCGTTGTTATCGATAGTCAAGCGAGGCACTGACTCCGTCTACGCTTATTCGGCTTCAACGTTTGAGTGTGACTATTATCTTGCCATGCCTAGGCTGCGCGAGTAGCAAGAGATTGTGCTCGATCGATCCAGGTGTTCAGTGTAGTTTGACCGTTTGTATTCTCCGTGCCCAGCAAGCATGTTCGCATGTACAATGAGCTCGGTCACGGTAAAGGTGGTACTAATGCAGTTCACAGTAGTTATCACTGTATGATCCAAACGGCCGAATGCCCAGCGAAAAGACAAGCGCGCGATGCTGTATGTTCCTCTTCATGCTGATACAGCGCACATGCTTGCGTTTTGGAAGTGGAATAGGCATCCCACAGGGCGAGTACTCGGAAACTGCGTAGTTACCGTTTCGATCAGAGCTTGTTCAAAGTCACACACCACGCTGGCAGGTTGAAGTCGACGCCGTGCTGACTCATTAATAAGCGTAATCATGCAGCAGTAAATTGCTGCTGTTTTGCCAGTCGCAAGCACGTAAAACACAGGAACATAGATATCACTCGCAGTGTCTTTGTCCATTAGATTCACACACTGATATAACTGTCTTGGCACACACCTGAAGGTCTCGTCAATGAACATCTGAAAACCAGGATACATGAGCAGCTCAATCAATCAGGAGTCAGCCCATCCCATTACTCGATGCGCTCCTTCGGTAAACACGTACTGGAACTGGAAAAATTAAATCTCGTCCCAGTAACAAGGCTGAGGTTCGGAACTTCAATTTTTCCGTGAATATTCCCACCAAATTGAATTCGTCGTGTGCGATAAACACGCCGGAGTGTTTGCTCGCGAGTTAGACCACGAACCACAACCGCATCATCACGCGAAAGAAATTGGTCTCGGATCTGTAGCCAGATTTGTTGTGCCGTGTGAGTCAGATTGACAACGGCGAGGCTATCTACCGAGAGCAAAAACAATGTGTGTGTTGTTTTTCGTTTTGTCATAATAATATTTAGTCGTGTCGACTTAAAACCTAATAATGCAGTAAGTTTACTCCTTATTCAGAAAAATTGTCAGGGCCTAACGCCGTAACGAATTCAGTACCCTTCTTGCGCTTGACATCTTTCTCAACGTAACGTTTCGCACTTGAGTGGCACTTCTTCCAGCTACTTGCACTCTTCAAACTATTTTACAGGCATTGAGCTTGCCCATCTGCGCTGCTTTCGCTATTGAATACTCATGCTTTCTACTTTTTCCTGCTTCTCTCCCATCGTCTGTCTTCTTCAGCGTGGTCTTAAGTGTATCGAACATACGCAGTCAATATGTTGGCTTCGCCTGTAATGAAATCGAGCTGGGCCTTGACGGCGGTATCAAACTGTTTCACCATCTTAAGTGTCTCAACAATCGCATCACCCTTCTCTCCGTGTCTTCCTTGTGGCGTGACGCCGGGTTCTCTGTTCGATCTAGGTACAGAATAAATTTTAACACTTAAAACAACGTTGGTGTTAGCAGATTGGGCGGCTTCGTCTTCTTCTTCTCTCCTGCAGTAGCTTTCCGGTTTGCAGGGGATTTCTCGAGTTTTTCCTGCATCTACGCAATGGTTAGCCAAACCCATACATAACTGCTTAGGTACAAACCCGAACAGGTCGGCGTCCGTACTAATGGGGATTAGGGGTGCCTTGTCGGCAGTCCCATTGATGGGGGCATGGCGTGTATCCCATGGAGCTGCTTCCAGCTCTGCAAGCTATGTGGATGTGTTTGTAAATGTTTAAACCACGAACAGAGAAGCAAGCTTCTCGTAAAATTGTTTTGCGACACTTCCGCATCTTCTTGGCCCGTCGCGATGTTTGGTCCACCACTTCTCTTAAGTTCATCAATGACATACTCGTCTCTACGTGGTACGAAGACAGAGGTTCAGCATCCAGCGATGATTGGGCATTCGAATGTGGCGCCAGAAATGTGTCAATTCTGCGTTTTACAAGCATATTCTGGTTGTTATGGCTTGTTTAAAAAGTCATTTCGGTTTAAATGGAAATCTGAAGACACAAAACACAAGGAGACCAAGCGAGGTAAACTGTTTTTCAGCGCCGCGAAATGCTGCCGTACCCACCTCTCCGAGACGGGCCCTCCTGGAACGGTGGCGAAAAGAGCAAACTTGGTTCTTTCTTGACTGCTCCGTGGTCAGCAGGATTAAAACGCAATCGAGGCATTTTTAATCTTGTCGGGTGGTATTGGCACGTGCGATCGTGAGTATTGCAAACGAGTCGAAGCGCTAATAGTTCTGTTGAACATGCAGAAAAAGTAGTCATTAATGCTCTTCGTACCCAGAACAGTCATGATGCTGAGTTGAAGTGTCGCCTCTTCTAGTTCAAGGCAAGAGGCGATGTCGTGCTCGAGATAGTTTTATGCAACCAGAAAAAATCCTACATACAGAAAAATTGTCCTACAAAAGTTGGGAAAACATCCTACTGAATGTCCTGCACGACACACAATTACAACTCCGATTTAGACAGTGCTTTACAAAACTGTCCTCCAAATGTAAAAAGTTGTATACTATACTTTTACTTAATAAAAATGAATTTAGAGCGCTCCCAACCACTCGAATCGGCTTGGCATCGTTGGACGCACGAAGTGCAGCCTCCATTTTGCAGTTTGCTGAAGACAAGATGCGGTTCAACGGCTACAAGTATCTAGTCAACACCAAGCGGGGCGACACTACCTACTACCAGTGCTCAACCTACAGGTCTCCGTAGTACAAGGGCAAGCTAATCGCCAGGCAGCTTTCTGAGACCGAGACCGAAGTTCGTGAAACCGGAGAGCACAGCTGCCGCTCGTGCGAGGAGGAAATGCGCGGCTTGCTCGAGGAGGAGGCCATCAGCTCGATGGCTACCCTCCCTAGACGGCTGTGGGACCGAGTGTCTCGGCAGCTGTCCGACAAGTACCCTGGAGTGGCCATTCGTCCGCTGCCCCGAGATGAGGCCATCAATTTCGTTAAGTACGTGCGCAAGCAAGCGTACGGCGGTGACGATTTCCGCGTGCTAGAGAGTGATCCGACAGCGTGCGTATCTGAGGAGGACGACCGCTCGTTCGTCCAGTTCAACGCGCTCTACAACAACGACGGCAAGCGTCAGCGAATTATCGGTATGGGTCATCCCGACCTCATCCGTCTGCTGACGTACCCAGGCGTGTCGATTTTTATCGACGGCACGTTCAGTATAGCACCACAGCCCTTCAAACAGACTATCATCGTCATGTGTTACGATCCTAGTTACGACGTGTACATCCCGGTACTTTTCATTTTGGCGGAGGCCAAGGATGAATGGACGTACAGGCACTGCCTGCACTGGGTGCGTGTGTTGGGAAAGATGAAGATGACTCCAGCCAGTATCACGTGCGACTTCGAAGCCGCCCTCATCAATGCAGTCCACGACCAGTTCGCTAGAACGACAGTGATTGGCTGTTTATTCCATTGGAAGCAAGCGATTCGCAGAAAGTTGGTGGACCTCCGAATTCCAGCCAATCAAATCGATGAAGCCATGGCTCCTGGTGTCATTGACGTCTTAACCGTCATTCCCATTGACGAGATCCGGCCGAAGAGGATTCCCTACGTTGTGTCGAAGCTGTCCACGAAAGGAGCCGTTCATTTGTGGTCCGACTTTTGGACGTACTTCACCCGCACGTGGCTGACATTGTTTCCGCCGGAGACCTGGAATGTGAACGCGTACGTGGCTAGTGAGACAGAAATGCAGAATCGGACGAATAATCCGTTGGAGAGCTACAATCGCCGTGTCAACAAAGCCGTTGGCAAGCACCCCACGCTGCTGGTTTTCCTGGAAAAGGTCAAAGAGGAGGCTGCTAGGCACCTTCAAATGCTCGACGACATTGCCATGCACCGTCGCCCAGCACCTCCACATGCTGACCCAGTCACGCTGACGATCCCAGACGACTACACCGCGTTCCAGCTCCCTAGCATCGCAAACGGCGACGTGCGAAGAAGTAAGGCAACGAAACCGCAGGAGACTTAGTAGTCGTAACCCCCCCGCCGCCACCTGTAGAGGGTAGCGAATACATCCTATTGCTTGTCCTACATCCTGATCGAGTTAATATGTCCTGCAACGCATCCTAATTGTTGGTAATGAGTCCTTCGCAGTGTCCTGCATGTGTAGGACATTCTGTCGGATGCAGGACTTTTTCTGACTGCATTAATTTCTTCCGTCGTGCTCAACTAAGATATGGTCATCAACCCAGACGTAACCATTCTTCGCTAGCCCCCTCGGAGACCAAAGACGGGGTATTGTTGCTCATCACTCATGTGAGTGCCTGCCCGAGCGCACAGTAAAATGCAGGGGACCCCGACCAGCCCGACGAGGCTGTTGGCATGGCCTGGAGGCCCCCAACCATCAGCGCGGGGTCCGTGGGTGGCTGCCAACGCGTAACATAATCTCTCCAATATCCACTTTACAAGGGGCATGTGGGTTTTTACATATATGCACCACGTCCCTAACGCATTTAGGTATGTTGTCCGGACACGTATACATATTGACTAGAGATAACAGCAAAACACAAAGTGAATCGGAATAACATTCCAAGGAATAACACACCTCTGTCTAGATATGATAATGAACTGGCAACCTCTTCATTGTTGGATTTTGTTGAAATCATGAAACAGCTGTTTCCATTTTGCATGGTTCCGCCAAGCAGTTCCTCTGTGTGGCGCGATTCGCATCTCGGCTACCCAGCTGCAGCTCGTGCGACCAACACCGCAATCAAAGCCCCATGAATCAAGTCCGCATGCTCTGGAAGCTCGTGAAACTCACACACTAGCGTGCTTGCGCAGAAAAGGGCTCGATAAGTCTATTGCCTTCGTAGAAAACGTTCACATTTGTGGCGATCCGCCAGGGATCCCGCTTTTGCCCGCTTAGAAATGATTTACACCCTCGAGATATGCCAATATATGACAGGGCGGTTTTAAACAAGCAGGAGAGAGATATTCCTTGTCACTTTTTCCGATGGTTAATGTTGTTAGTGTGTTCCATCAAGAAGGTACTGAACTTTGTAGGAGCAATACATACATTTCGATGGAATGGCAAGCTCGTAGAAGTCGGATAACACCACAACGGAAGCTACAGCGGTGATTTTGAATGCTTCGGTTTGGCGATTAAATTTTCCACCGTCTTCTTTATTTTTATTGAAACGGTCTGTGTTTATTATACAAGTAAAATTCTGTGATTGGCTATTCAATTTTCTTATGTTTTCGGAAAGTCCGACGACATTTCCGCACTAAAAATCTCTTCTTTGGTTCCCATGGAGGCTTCTCGACGGGGCCGCGCGTTCCCGAGCGCTCGGCTGATGGAGGCGCAGCGCATGTTTCAAACGGTAGTGAAGCAGGAGCTGCAGGAGCTGCTGACGCGCGGCTCGAAGCGCGAGGTGGCCGTGAAGCTGCTGCTGACTCGCATCGTGGCCAGCACCGAAGCGCCGGACGCGGCGGCCGTGCGTGGCGTCATGCGGCAGTTCGAGATGAACTACGACGATGCCGTACGCGCTCTGATCGTCAAGCAGGAGCTGGGTAGACTCAAGAGGCAGGGGATGGACTCGTTGGCGGCCATCGAAGAGCTCACGCGGAAAATGAGGAACAGAGAGGAAAATGACGCGAAGGAGGTTAAGCAGGAGGAAGAACTGGAACCGATGGACGTTAAACAGATGCCAAAAGAAGCTAAACAGGAACTCAAGCAAACACCGACCAAAGAAGCGTCGCTGTCGCTCATCCAGAGGATCGGACAGGTCTCGATTTCGTCGGGAGCCACTCCAGAGAAGACAGCAGAGATTAAAAGGAGAGTAAACTCCAGGAGTTTTCGTCTCCAGCCAGGATCAGGAGCCCCACCAGCGAGCTGGCGGATCTGACGCCTCAAACGAGGAAGAGACGCGCTGCTTTTGGCGTGCAGCTCGAGACCAGTGGCAGTCGCAGCAATGGACGAGGAGTGCAGCCTCTCTTCCCGAGTTTAAAGAAACAAAAGTTGTGTGCAGAAGTGGGAGATGCATTCCTGCAGGTTGTGACGAGGAAGTCCAAGCCAGTGTCGTTGGATCTAGCAAAGAACACAGCAGCAACAGGCACTTCGAGCGGGGGAAGCAACAACACCGTTCGTGGCGAGATTGGGTCGAAAAGACAGCGAGCAAGCCCCGCAGGAATGCAAGACGACGAGGACTCCCTCTCTCGGAGGAGCTGCGTGTGGCCCATGTACACCACCGCCACCATCACACGAAGCGACACAAGAACAGCAGCACCCATTGAACTCTGCTGCTAGCACTCCAGAGCGATGACCGAGAGAATACGAGCCTAATTATTTTGCCTTTGTAAGAACCTTTTGAAGATGTAGAAAAGCTAGGAAGCAAAGAGAGCAACTGGCATAGTTAAGCACGAATGGAGGCGAGTGCCAGTGTATTTCCGTTTTGTCACCTCCATGATATGAGTGATTCACGATGTCCCAAGATCCACATGTATTCGCCCTATCTGCTGCTCTAATCTTTAAAGTGCCGCGTCGTACTCGGTCGCAGGTCAATGCCACGATCGTTCAGCTCCTTCAGCAGCAGCATGAACTCGGGCACGGTCACTTTTACGGCGCGGTTGGTCTTGAGGCCGCTGGCTTCTAATGCCGCTTCCACTCTCTCCGTCACTGCCTGATGCTTCTCTTCTCCTTCTGCTAACGTTCCGTCTTCCAGCACGTACTGCGATCGTGCTGTCTTGGCTGTTAGCAGCGCTCTCAGTGTCTTGTTCTTGCGTTCGAAGCACAGCCTCAAGAGTGCATCAAACTTCTGGAAGAACAACTCGTCCTCAGGCAGATCAGCCGCCCTCGGCGTGATCTTGATGACTCTCGAATCCACCTTCGGCGGCGGCAGGAAGTGTTTCCTGGGCACAAAGACCACAGATGACACGTCCGCCACCAGCGCCGTGTTGGCACTCAGCCTGCTGTAGTTCTTGTTGCCTGGCTGGGCCAACAGTCTCAACGCGAACTCCTCCTGAACAAGTAGCACGGCACATCTGAAGGTCGGGAAGCGGTGCATGTAGCTCGAGTCTGGACACCACAATGGACGACAACTGGTACGGGATGTTGGCCACACAGGCGTCGATCTCCCTGTCCCCCTCTGCGAACACAAAGTCCTCAAAGTCCGAGTGCTCCACCACCAGTCGCTTCGACTCGATCTCGCTGGGGAACCGCTTCTTTAGCTGCTCCACCATGCGGTGGTCGAATTCCACTGCATGCACCTGGATCTTTGGGTCCACTTGCAGCAGCGCAGACGTCAAATTGCCTGTCCCGGGGCCGATCTCCAGCACGCGTAGTGTGTCATTGGGCTTGGAGAGCTCCGCAGAGGCCACGATCTGGTCCAGGATGCTGTCAGACACCAGCAAGTGCTGCCCCAATTTACGTTTGAGGTGCGGCGTGCCCCGCAAGCGAGAGACGTTGGTCGTGGACAGCCAGCGACTGTGAAGCGGAGCCGCTCGAGTCCACCGCGACACGAACATCGCCAAACTGTTGGATGGTAGGATGATCTATAACTGTAACATTTGCTGTTCAAGTGTGGTTGAATTGCTATTAAAATGTAAGTTACATCTGGACGGCGAAGTAGTTGAGCGACTTGTTTGTGTGCGTTGCTCTTGGGGCATTTTATCACCATTGGAGGAATGATAGATCACCGTGATGGAGTGGCCGGTATTCTGTGCGCCTCCGTCGACAGGACATCTTCAACCCGACCTAGTCTTCGCTTCGCGTTCCGCAGGACAAACACACGCGATCAGACAAACTTCAGACGGCGTAATGAAACACCATTTCGACAGTATCACACAGTTCCAGTTGACTTTCACCTCTATCGCTCCGTCAATTGCCCATTGCAGCGATGCAGATCCTCTTTCTAAACCTTTTCATGTGCGCCTTCGCGTAAGCCCATTGCTGGACAAACGCTGCAGCAGTTGACGCTCCTGTTATTGGACAAAGGCCATCGAGCCACGCATCCGTGAGCAAGGACAACCAGCTTCAGCTCTTTAACCAGCTCAATTGTCGACAAGGTGTGGTGGTCGTGCTGCTGCTGCGGCTCTCGGGTCTGTGGCTGAACAAGCCGAGCATCGCTGCGTTGGACGTGCGGGACGGTCTCCACTCGGCTCTGACCTCTACCGGCATGGCGTTGCGACTATCGTTTGCAAGAACCCCGCGCAGGAAGACTGTCCTACCAACTTGGATCGTAGACCAGCAGCTCTGCAACAACGATAACAAACGAATTCCAGCAGCGACATTACCGGGTCAGGTCAGCGCAACAGGTCCGCAAGTTGATAAAGGACAAGTTGAAGTCGCTCGACCAATGAGACCGACTGGAGACGTGCGGCTGACAACGCGTCTGCATTGCGTGTCGGGCCGTTGAAGGCGGTCTTGCTGGCCTGCTGCCAGCGGCCAGCAAACACCCCGCTCAAATCGCTCGAGCTTCTGTAGACATCGAGACGCAAGCATTGCGCTGCGAGTCGAAATGGCGCGCCTCAAGCGCTTTATGCGCGAATGTTGGGTGCTCGCGCGCTTCAAAATGGCAGTCGTTGTTGTGTGATGTCCACCAGCTGCAGTGCAACAGCGACTTGCTTCAGAAATCGATTCGAACGGACGCTCAAGACAATTGCATGCAATGCGTGACGAGGCAAGACAGAGCATTGGGCAGCGCTGTTCTCCAAGCAGCAACAAGTTGCTGCAGGAGTGCTTCAGCCTTGGGGTTACTTTTGCGAGGGGCTACCTTCCATTTAACACATTTGCTGGTGTTGGTGCCCTCGCGTAGGTGCCGAACCATCCCACTGCTGCACAAGTTCAAACTTGCAAAAACGCGACGAGGCTCAGAAACGGAATGAGCATTCGAGCCGCTCGCCACGTGCATCCGCCACTGTTGCTTGCCTCTGCAGCGCTGAGGAACATGAGCTTGTCCAGCACCACCTCGCTCCCCGCGTGAAGCTCCCTCAAGTGGCTCGGTTACATTTTGCTGCAGACGAGATCGCCGAAAAAGGTCGCGCTTTAACATCGCAAAACCAGTTCCACCACCGAACGCGTGACTGTAGCCTCTCCCTGTGCACAGAGACCTGACAGGTCGGACCTTTTCATGTAAATAGATCTCACGGTTGCAATCGTGGGGTCCGCAGCTCTCGGCGCCACGTACTTGCTTCATTCCCGAATCTGCCGGCTCAAGCTCAAGCACAGAACTCCTCACAGCCCCCACCATGTTCTCTCGCGTGTCCACCGTCTCCGCGTCGACCCTCCGTCGCGCCTTCTCCAGCGCTGCTGGCAACCAGAAGGTAGCTGTGCTGGGCGCCGCCGGCGGCATCGGGCAGCCCATGTCGCTGCTTCTCAAGGACTGCGACCACATCAACCACCTGAGTCTATTCGACGTGGTCAACACGCCCGGTGTGGCCGCCGATATCGGCCACATCAACACTGGCGCCAAGGTGACGGGCCACGTCGGCATGGAGCAGGCCGGCGAGGCTCTGGAGGGCGCCGACGTGGTGGTGATCCCCGCCGGCGTGCCCCGCAAGCCGGGCATGACCCGCGACGATCTGTTCAACACGAACGCCAGCATCGTGCAGTCGCTGGCCGCGGCCGCCGCCCAGCACTGCCCCAAGGCCATGGTGCTCATCATCTCCAACCCCGTCAACTCGACGGTGCCCATCGTGGCCGAGACCTTCAAGAAGGCCGGCGTGTACGACCCCAAGCGCCTCTTTGGCGTCACCACGCTCGACGTCGTGCGCGCCGCCACCTTCGTGGCCGACAACCAGAAGTGGAACCCGCGCACCACTAACGTCAAGGTCATTGGCGGCCACGCTGGCACCACCATCCTGCCGCTGCTGTCGCAGCTTGAGGGCGCCAAGTTCTCGGACGAAGAGATTAAGGCACTGACCCACCGCATCCAATTCGGAGGTGACGAGGTCGTGCAGGCCAAGAACGGCTCTGGCTCGGCCACTCTCTCCATGGCCTACGCCGGCGCGCGCTTCACCACGCGCCTCCTGGACGCCATGAACGGCGCCAAGGACGTGGTCGAGTGCTCCTTCACGCAGAACGACGTGACCGAGCTGCCCTTCTTCTCGACGCCCGTGACGCTCGGCCCTAACGGCGTGGAGAAGGTGCACCACTTCGGCGAGCTCTCGGCCGTCGAGCAGGCCAACTTCGACGAGATGATCGTCACGCTGGGCCAGCAGATCAAGAAGGGCGTCGACTTTGCCCAGAAGAACTAAGTCTCAAGTTAGCTGCTAGCCACACAACCCCCAATACATGGACTGGTACATCTCATGCGCTTCGACTTCGATTCACAAGCTAACGCTTTGTCTCCCCAGTGAACGTGCACACCAGCGGCGTTGGCATCTTTCTTTGCTAACTTCGACACTGAAGAGTTGCGATGTTTCTCCCATTGAACACGACAATTTATTTCTCTGCAAAGATGTATTTTTTCCAACGGATGCAGAGTAAACACCGGCTCGGATGAATATTGGCTCAAGCAGGTATTTTGCTGGTGGTCCAGGAAGACGAGCGCCGCCAAAACGGCCTTGACCACCTTTGGCGCCAAAGCCGACGTGGATCGCGGTCGCAACCCCAGTCTACTCAACATCGCCGCCGCTCCAAACAATGTTTCCTCCGTGTAGCTGCATTCAGCAGCTGAGAGTCCTATCAGAACTTTGTTCTGCGCCAGATCAAGCACACAACGTTTCGCCCGATCATAGTATCGCGTGTTGGGTGCTAGATAAGTCGCAGCCCCCGTTCGAGGCTTTGGCGTCATCGTTAACAATTTCTGGTACTGATTTGGCCGCCTCCAGTCGAGAAAGTTTCCCAAAACATGTCCATCGTTGTGAGTAAGCACGAACGACGGCAAAAACTTCTCGTTTTGCGAGTGAGTGTGCGGCGGTCCGAGCGGCTTCAAGCCGGTGACCATCACATTTGTGTCAATTAAGATCGCAGCAATGCCTGTATTACGGTGCGTCTTGCGGGTCGTCCGGTTGGTTTGAACGAGAGCGCCTTGAAACCGCTTCATCATGGCCTTCCCGTTGCATTAGGATCACCACTTTATCTTGCACAGTCTCGACTGTCGAAGGCTTATTCTCCGCATTCGACTTGTTCGCGTTGCGTTGTCTTTTGAATTCATTCAAGTTACCACAGACAGTCGTGCTAGCTCCCAAATACATGCAGCCACTCCTCGCCAACAGTAGTAGATTAATTCTCCAGCCCATATTGGCATATTGTTTCCAACTGTTCGGTGATCTCATCTTCACTGTCGTCATATTCAAACAGGAAACGCCAAGTCTCCGTCGCCAAAGGAAATACGGCCGAATACTTCGCTCGATTGCACATATACAAATGACCCTCATGAAGCTGCTCGCCCAAGCCAAGGCCCACGTACTCTTCCATGTCGAACGATAATACTTTGGGCCCAGTCGTCGTCGCTTTAATTTGTCGTGCCGCTCGCACGGTCATCATTTTGACCACCGTTGTGCCCACCTCGCTGAAGGCGCTCTGCATCAAAAGCCTGAGTATGATAGCGAGCTCTCCAGGAACTGTGTGGCGATAGCTTGCAAGGTCTTCGAACATCGACAGCGATCGTTGAGTGCTCCCTGCTGAGAGTTGGCGCTTGACGAGCTCGAACACCGTCTCGACAGCGACTTCGCCCGCACATTTAAATAACGTCAACTGGGGTAGCTTTCAGAGGACCGACAAGTGATTGATTGCATTCGACTTGTTGATTGAATTTTGGCAAGTTGCTGCTATGGATGGCATTCAGCGGACGGGTAAGCTGCAGCTGACGCTAGCAAAGCGTCCTAGCACCGCAGCGTGTGCCTCGGTCGGTCTCTCTGGAGTGTGGACAGCAATCGCTGGTGGACGACGGGGCGCAGCGTCTGCACTTCTTATTCAAGCAGGTTGAAGGTGCCTTTAACGCCTTGAATGATTGGCCAGAGGCAGCGTCCCCATTGTCGAGACAGAGGTCACTCATCGCGACAACCGCAGCGTCTTTGTGGACGAATCCAGCGTCTCCGACGACGAGAGAGTGACAAAGTTTGCCACGGCAGCGTGGCAATTCTGGTGCTGATGGCATGACAGTCACGCAGCGTTACAGCAGAGCTAACGAAGCTTTCGTTCGTGAACGAGCCTTTAGCACTCGAATGGACAGGAGGGGGTCTTGTAGTGTCGCCGCTAGTGGTGGTCTCCTCCGACGGTTTTATCGAGCCTCAGTCAACAAGCCCAGTTGCTGGCAATTCCGAGACGAAACAGCTGCCACAAGCGCCGTCGGAGACAGACACCAGCAACTGTGGAGTTGCCGTCTCATACTGATGAAGAACTTCTGCTCTGTCCACCTTTTCCGTCGACAAAGGTCGCATTTCTGGTGGTGGGGATAGCAGATATCAACCTCGCAGCATTTTCGCCGCTCACGGCAACTTCCGTGCAACGCTCGATTGGACTGCGAGCGACACGATGCTTGCACGCCCGCGGCAGCGATTGGGTCGAGGCGCGAGGCTGCCGGCCGCGCCTCCGGCGAATCAAGCCTCCGTTTTACAGCGGCAAGAACGGGCCAGCGCTGGAAATCACTGGCCCGGCCAGCATTACAGCGACCGTGGCGTATCCATCTACGCGCTCGACTGGCCAGAACCGGCCGCTGTGCGTCTTTGTTCGAGTCGAAATGCAGGCGCAAACTCCTTGCAGACGATCTTGTTCGGTGCAGTATCCAATTTGCCTGCTCCAAGCCACATTGACGCCTCAAAGTCTTCGAGTCAAAGATGCCATCACTACGCTCCATTGCGGAGTCGCTACCTCGACTGGAGATCACCTTGCAAGAAGACAACATGCTGGTAGAACTCACCGAGACCTTGACGCAGCACAACATTGCACAATGTAGCACGGTGCTATTGACGAAAGACGGCCACGCTGACCCTCGCGCTTGGAAGGAACTGCGCCGTAAAGACGACATCCGGGTCTACAAGGAGAAACCCAAGTCCAAGATCATGCCCAATACACCGTCGCTACTGCTGCTCGGGACTGTGAAAGGCAACTTGGACGACGTCATGTACGCCATCGTGGCCCCTACCGAGCAGTCGCTCAAGATCAAATCCAACTGCACACACGACGGGGTCGTCGACCGCAAAGTACTGCACGAAATCGTGCGCCCTACCGTGGACGACCCGTTCCGATCGGTTAGTATCAATTGGTCACTCTACTCGGACTCGGAGCCGCACGACTATGTGTGTGTGGAGGCTACGGGTATCACCCACACCTTGCGTGGTGAACGGGTAGGCTTCCATCTGTCACACTCGGTGGCGTTCTCAGAACTACCGAGCTTCCTTGATGTAGAGCGTGGCAACCGCTCGATCTGCTCACTCTACCGTGAAAAGAGTGCCGGCGAGGTAGAGTGCTACGTGCGTGGGTTCTTCGATTTCCGTGACGGTGACAACGAGCTGTTGACCAACATTGCACTACACCACATCGCCACCCAATGGCTCTCGTTCTCTCGCCAGATCGAATTCGCCTACATGAAGAAGCTGGTGTGGCGTCTGCGTCGCAACAGCAGCGACCTGGACGACTTTGCCGTGGCAGCTGCAGTGGAAGAGCACAAGCGGAAGATGTCGGAAGCAGCGTTGACTCGCGAAGCCATCTGCAACGTGTGCAGCAAGAGCTTCGGGTTGTTGGCCCGCAAAACCACGTGCAAGAGTTGTGAACAACCGGTGTGTCCTCGGTGCCGCGTCAAAGACGCGTGTGCGTGCTCGCACCCGACCAACGCACTCTGCTTGAAAAGAGACGCAGCTTCTGCTCCCCGTGCATCGCAGAGGTGACTACCACTGACGCTCGAGCGATCGCCAAAGAAGAACTGCAACTACAAGAAGGAGGGGACAAAGTCTTGGACGCAGAGGCCAATGCGCGCGCTCGACAACGCACAACGTCGTGGATGACCACCAACTCGTCCCACCGGGCGTGCAAGTAACTAGAACGCTAAGTATCGAGTATGAATGCAGATATTTATTTGATTCTTTCTTACTAACACATGCGTAGAAGGTATCGAAGCTTGCTGTCGAAAGGCCGAATGCGTGCCGGCGGATAAAGCTTCTAGTGTAGAAGCTGGCATCGACGAACTTTTAGTCTGGCCACCGAGCACGCGGGGACTCGCACTACAAAATGCCATGACACAAGCAAAAATGAATACGAGCGTGCTCAGTTCACAATGGCGTAGTTATGACCACCAAGTGATTATGGTGGCAAATTTTGTTCGATCGGTCACAGGTGGCCCTCCACTACATTCCACAACTTGCTTCGCATCTGCAGCACATGCCTAGCACCGATCAGTCCAACCATGCGCGCGTACTATATCGTCCTGGTTGTCGCGACTGCAATGCTCGCTTCTTTCGCAGGCGTTTCGGCCACTACCGCGTCGATCCAGGTCGACGACTTCAAGGTGACGCCGCTCAAGGCCGACAACGCCCCGAGGTCTCTGAGGACTGTTGTTGACACGGACGACGCTGACGACAACGAGGAGAGAAGTCTTGATGTCTTAAAGAACTCCATAGCCAACACTAAAAAGGCCAGGGGGACCAAGATGGTGGACAACCAAATTAAGCTGTGGATCCGACAGGACGGCAAAATCCTTGAGAGATTGGGCTCTAAACCGCAGATCATGAATGGCAAGAAGGTGTACTCGAAATAAGACCCGGCCGTCCAGAGATACAACAGACTGGGTGTGGAGGTGAAGAAACACCATCCAAAAGACTACTAGTGGGCTGGTGGCTTGGACGACACCGCTGAGTTCGTGTGCCTCAAGTTGAAATTGACAGTCACTTCCATGTCCTATATGTTTTCTCGAAACTACGAATTGTTCTTGCTTCACACGTAATAATGGGCTAGATCGTTTCTCGAGTGGATTCATGTTGACATATTTCGTAATAGTTGTATAGCGATGAAGCATTAAATAGGGCCGGCTACTGAGAAACCAAGCTTGTCCGTTCATGATGGCATTCTGGAAGATATAGTACATCAACACCTGACTGAGAGTCTTGAAAAACAGCAAGCGAAGCCCAGTATAACTTCCAGGTCGGCCTCTAGTCGATATGCCCGGACGAACTCAATAGACCCCGATCCTTTCATTGAGCGAACCTCGCTGCCAAAGTAGCGTGCGGCAGTCCGGATTGCGATCGATCCGAGTGAATAGTAAACTCCGGTCATACTATGGCGCATGCGAACAGTTCGATCACAGCATTGACGAAGGTGACAAAGGAATGATCCGATCACGTGGGTAGCACGGTCAACGATATTCGTGAAAATAAAAACGTTTGGGATCTGTCGTTAGCGTAGTTCGTCTTGAAGAAATACGTGTATGCCAACAGCTGCATTTCTTGACTTGGGCTGAAGCTCCAACACCCCTGCTTGGGGATAACCATGCATGCGTGCTACCTCGTGTTATTTGCCGCGACTGCGTTGTTTGCAATCATTGCGAGCGAGGCTGAAGGCATGACGTCTTTGTGATGGCACCGACGATGAGAGGATTCTGATCCGCGCCAAGAAGCTGAAGGCATGACGTCTTTTGTGATGGCACCGACGATGAGAGGATTCTGATCCGCGCCAAGAAGCTGAAGGCAACCCGGAAGCAGAACGAGCAAGTCAAGCGCTTGATCAGGAACGCCATTGACCACGACAGTATTCTCGAATGGATGGGGCCACGCCACAGATTATCAATGGCGTCAAAGTCTTTTCGATACACGACCCGATCGTCCAAAGGTTCAATAGCTGCGCGTGTGGGCGAAGAACCGCCCGGCAGACTACTAAGTGGACTTGGACAAACTCCACAGCAATACAAACTCATGGGCAAAGCTGAGCATCGATTTGATTTGCGAATATCATCACGCGCTTGGTGACTGAGAGCTACAGGCACAGCAAATCTTGGTCATCTTGAAGCCTGCCTTCGACCAATGGAACTGCAACGGATTACCTGCTTGGTGTCGGTTGCTAGACGATCCAGCATCGTCATGACTGGCTGCTACTTGCCCAAACGCGATGCAAAGCAAGTTCACGGATACAGTGCAGCTAGAACAATCCTCCATCCGTGCAGAACGAGATATCATGAGCGCGTGGCGATTGCCAATTATTCTCGAGTCGACCGTGCATGAACTCGCCCTTCGCACAACACAGTAGAGCCATGTTTTTCGTTGCATTTAATCTTTATTCACTGCCGACTTCTTCACCCGCATAAATACAATCAACCTGCGCGCTGTTCCTTCCAGCACTAACTCTCCGAAAGCGACCACCAGTCCGAATCGCGAGTGCATCCACGAAGGTGGATCTCGTCTCGAGCGATGTCCAGGCCGTCGCTCTTCAGGATGTCCTGGACGCAGGGTCCACAGACCGGGATCTTCTTCTCGAGAATGGCCGTTCCTTTGAGAGGTCTGTAGGTGCACACAGTCTTCTTGACGTAGCAGCGAGCACACACGACGTTGTCACACACTCTGCACGCTTTCTTCTTGCCCATGAGACCGAAGCCCTTAGTACATACATTGCAGTGGCTCGACCCTTTCGTAGACGTCGAGCTCTTTCGTCGGACGAACGTGTGCGAGTCAAAGCTGGTGGTGCTGCTACTGGTGGACGAGTTGTCCGTGTCCGTGCACTTCTTGCGGAGAGCCCATACTAGCTTCTTCATCTCGGCGCATTCGATGAGCTGCGAGAATGACAGCCACTGGTTGGCCATCGAGTTCATGGAGATGGCCGAGAGCACTGTGTCTTCCTCTTGGAAGTCAAAGAACCCGTGCACGTAGATCTCGACGCTGTTGGGGGCGCGTTGTCGGTAGAGCGAGCACACCGACAGATTCCCACGTTCGACATCTGCATCCTGGAAAGGCGGTAGTTGAGGGAACCCGACCGAGTGTGCGATGTGATAGCCGATCGACTCCCCGTCCGTGGTGGTGGCGATCCCCGAGGCCTCGACACAAATGTAGTCTCTCGATTCAGGCACCGCGTAGAGCCGCCAGGTGACATTTACGTGGCGGTAGGGCTCGTCCATGGAGGGGTGAACGACCCCATGCAGCACCTTGGCGTCGACGATCCCGTCCTGCACAAACTTGGACTTGACCTTCATGTCGACGTCGTTGGCGGCCGCGACGGCGTACATGACGTCGTCCAGGTTACCGTGGATGGTCCCGAACAGGATCAACGACGGCACCGTAGGCTCGTTGGCGTCCCGGTCAGTCTTCTTCCTGCTACGCAACGTGTGGACCCGAATGTTGTCCTTCCGTCGCAGCTCTCGCCATTCGCGCGGTGTCCTGCCGGTCTTGCGCACACCTTCGGACATTTCGAGGTAGTCATCGATATTGCCGAGCACGAAGTCGTTGGCTAAGCGCTGCAGCTCGGTCGACTCGTTGTCGTTGATGGTCAACGGTGGCAGCGCATCCACCAGCGCCCGAACAGGCTTCATGCTGGATAAGCTTCCGTGGTGTCAGTCCAAATCGCAAATGACGGCGTGCAGTTCCACCGGACCAAGCGATGCGCTCGACCTGCCTGTCTCCTTGCGACTACCAACCAGATGGGGAGGTCCAGCATTCCTTAGGCCAATGGCACAAACTGCATGACGCAAAGTCCAGAAAGCGTGGTGACTCGGACCAATGGTTCTTGAGGGGCCATCGGTGTGCAACTTCGTTCGCGTGCTCTGGCAAGAAGCTGCAGCTGCACCACTTGCACGCAAAGTCACAAAGTCTGCCCCCTGCCCATAAAGGGGAGCTCACAACAAGAAGAGACGTAGGGCAAACGTGTAGATACGTCGTTGGCATTGTCGATTATGGTACTGCCGCAAAAGATGTGTCCTCGCTCGAGGTGGCTTGTAGTGAGAAGTTATAACGTGCACTTCGGCACGACGTCGTGAATCACGTCACCGGGGTCGTCGTCCTGCGGCTGCGGGTCTGCAGTCGCCGCCGGACCCTGCAGTTCGCGGATCTCGTCCTTGGCAATGGCCAGCGCGTCGCTGCTCGACACGTCGCGGATGCACACGGTGCAGAACGTGCGCTTCTTGTCCAGCACGGTGCGGCGGTCCGGCGCCAGCACGCACACGAGCTTCTTGACGCTGCAGCTCGAGCAGACTCCGCGACTGCAGATCTTGCACGTGCGTCGCAGCGAGAAGCCGAAGCTTCGTGTGCACACGCTGCATTTGCCAGAGTTGTTGCTGGTCGTCGAGCTGCGGTCCGTCTCCATCGGCTCGATGGCCATGGGCCCGCTGACCGGCAGGCCCGAGTTCTTGCGCATTCGCCACACGAGCTTCTTCATCTCGGAGCACTCGACGTACCTGGAGAAGCTCAGCCACTGCGTGGCCACCGCGTTCATGGACAGCGTGTTGAGCAGTTCGTTGCTGTCGCTGCGGAAGTCAAAGAACCCGCGAGCGTAGCACTCGACTGTGTCCGTCGTCTGCTGCCGGAACAGACAGCACACCGACATGTTGGCTCGCTCTACGCCCAACTTATCGAAGCTCGGGATCTGCGAGAAGGCCACCGAGTGCGAGATGCTGTAGCCCACCCGTTCTCCCTGATCGCTCTGCACGACACCGGTCGTGTCGAGACACACATAGTCCCGCGCGTTGTGCAGTCTCCACTTGACCCCGACGTGGCGGAACGGCTGGTCCTCGCTGGGAGCGACGATGGACAGCACCACTTTGCTGTCCAGGACGCCGTCCTGCAGACACTTGACGTGAGCTTCATCTGCTCGTCGGTGGCCGCGGCGGCGACGAACATGACGTCGTCCAGTTTGCCCACCACCGTGCCCAACAGCAGCAGCGACGGGATGCAGGGCAGCGTGCCGGTCGTGGCCCGCTCCTTGTAGACTTTGATGCCGTCTTTGCGGCGCAGTTCCTTCCACCGTCGTGCGTCGGCGTGGCCGTCGGGAGACACCAGCAGCGCGTTGTAGCTCTCGATGTTGTGTGTGACCAGCGTGGCGGCCAGTTCTTGCAGGGAGGCAGCATCCTGCTGCTCCAGACGAAGCTGCGGGACGCAGTGCGCCAGCTCCGCCGTCTTCATGGCCTCGATGCGCAGCTTCGCCTTCCAATCCCAGAGTGACCTGCAAGGATACGTAGCGGAGACCGTCGCGCAAGGGCGGGGCGTCGGGAACGCCACGCACTTTGCGCGTCACCCCATCGCGACTCGAAGTTCGAAAGCGTCCAAATCAGAAGCGGCCGGGCTTTCTAAGCTTCCTGGACGAGGTGAATGCCAAGCACAAGAGGAAGCAGCAGTGCGGCTAGATGACGATGGAGGTGCTCACAGACCGGTGTGAGCCCTTGCGCATGTGGGCCGGCTGCTCTATTTTCGAGCGGTGGCTTTCGATTTCGAAGGTCGCACCGAAAGGCAACTTGCCAAAAGTGCGAGGAGGGATCGCTCTTCCGACGGTCGTATATGACATTGTTGTTCCTGCGCGGGAAGCGCTGGAAGAAGCTGAGGTCGACATGAAGGTGATCTAATGTACTTACGATACTCTACAACACTCTAATCCAACGGCTCAGTAGTACGCTGCGGCTCGATTGCCGGCGTTCAGGATCTCTTCTCGCGCAATGCGCGTGGCGTCCATCCGCAGCACGTCGGTGATGCACTGCACGCAGAAGACGCGCTTCTTCTCGACGACCGTCACGCGGTTGGGCGCGAGCTTGACGATCGTCTTGATGACCGAGCACCGCGAGCACACCTGGTCGCAGCAGCACGCAGCACTTCCGACTCGTCCCCAGGAAGCCGAAGCTTTTGGTGCAGATCTTGCACTGGCCAGGGGTGCCCATGGGGATCGGTGCCCAAGGTTTGGCTTCGTCGGGCGTCAGTGCCATGATGGACCCGCGGTTGCTGCTCTTGTGCATCGTCCACAGCAGCTTCTTCACGTGGGCGCACTCCATCTTGCGCGTGAAGGCCAGCCACTGCGTGGCCACGACGTTGAGGGACCGGTCGCTCATGAGGAACTTGTTCCGGGCCTTGTTCAGGTCGTAGAAGCCCCGCGCGTAGATGTTGACCGTCCCTGGAGTGCGCTCCACGTACATGGAGCAGACCGACATGTTGGTGCGCGCCACGTCGTACGAGCCGAAGTTCGGGAGCTGCTCGAAGCCGACCGAGTGCATGAGGTGGTAGCCGATGCGTTCACCGTCGGTGGCGGTGGCGATGCCCGTGGCATCGATGAAGACGTGATCCCGCGTCATCGGGTCCGTGAACATGCTCCACTTGACGCTCAGGTGGCCGAACGGGTCGGTCATGGTGGGGTCGGCCACCACGGTCAGCACTTTGCAGTCCACGGAGCCGTCGCGGACGATCGCTGACCGAATGCGCATCGATTCGGTCGTTGGGGCCACCACCGCGTACATGACATCCTCGAGCGTGCCAACGGCGTTGCCCAACAGAAGTAGTGACGGGATCTCCAACGGCTCGCCTTTGGTGGCGCGTTCCCTGTAGACCCGCGTGTCTTCCTTCTTGCGCACCTCCTTCCAGCGGTTCCGGTCGGCGGGCGAACCGTTCTTGGCCAGCTCGAGCGTGTTGAACTGGTCGACGTTGTGCACGACCAAGTTCTCGGCCAACCGGCGCAGATTGGCCTTGTCGTCGTCCGACAGCTGCAGTTGATGCAGCAAGTGCGAGAAGCGCTGGGTCGGCATGGCGTCCACGTCTCCGCTAGCCGTCGAGTTGCGTAGTGGCCGCGCCTTAGCTGTT
>JAAVTG010000290.1:0-31323 GCA_011947345.1 Phytophthora quininea
GGCAGACTTCATTTGGGCTTTACCGAGGCTGCCTCGCTTCGTGGATCAAGTCGATGTGTCTGCTATTTGAAAGGTACGGGGACTGGGATCGATCATGACGGAAAGCGTTATGCCTACTTGGTACTACACTCGGTCGACTTGGCAGAGTGTCCTCCTTTCTCCAGAATTACTCGAGCGCGGATGTATTTCTCGTGTCTGTTTCGAGAGACCGACTGCGGGTTTCTGCACGTGCTTGGTCGCGGCATTTTCAACCTCGAAGCAAGTCGAACATTGCAGTTCATGCTGCCACACGTGACGACTTCGTTTATGACGGGACTATTTAACGGCGTGGGGATCGGAGAATCCAAGAAGCTCACACTGATGGCACAACGATCTCGATTATACCATGCGCTATCTCCGGTCCCGGGTTTGTCCTTTTGCTCCGTGTGCTTTAAATCTCGGTCGTTCTGGAATCGAAAGTTGGCACAATGTGCTGTCTGTAATCTCACTATTTGCTCGAAATGTTTGGCGAAAACCCTGACAAGAAGAAACTGTTCTTGGGATTCAAGGCGCCGTGGGTCCAATGCAAATGCTGTGCTGGTTGTGTGAAGCAGGCACTCCATACGACCGGAGTCCGGCCGTGTGAGCCTGAATTTGAAGTGGTAGCCGACTACTATTTGAAACACCGATCGATGCCAAGGATGTCGTCGCTTTTGTCGACAAAGGATAAGGCCCCAATAGGTTTATCGCCCACAAGCATGTTGACCCGCCTTTTGACGACTTCATCAGGCTTGCGGACCAATTCCACATCACATGACAGCTTGCTTGAAGGCACATTTTTCGCCGACGCCTCTACTTCGAGCGAGTCCAAGCACAGCTTCTGTTCCGGAGTTGAAGACGACGACGATTTCGAACTTGACTGCGTGAGTCCCAACGCTTTGTCGTGTCCAGACTGGGGTGAGATTACAATCTGGGAAAACGGAGCTCGACTCAGCATGGACTCGGATTTCACCTTCTCCCCAAATGGGGTTCGGATTTCTGAGACGTTACCTGCAGATGAAAGCTTTAACGAGTTAGTGGAAAAAATTCGCGAAGAGAATGGCATGGCCACTGAAGCCTACGAAGCCAAACACCCGAACAAGCCGAGATCATCAAGGTGATCTACGTTTCTTAGGAAAATATACTATTTTTCTTTAACTTTCGATCCTTGTCTTCCTTTCTTCAGTGACGAGCTCAAAAATGCTCTGCGGGCTTCTTCGAGGGCTTCGTACAGATCAAAATTTAATTCTTGAGGAATTCCATCCGGCAGAAGCTCGTCAGATTCCAACCCCATAAGGACCCGCGAATCAAACTTCACAAGAGTGTTTGGTCCCACCACAGGTCGTTCGACTTGAAGAGGAAGCTCTTGTCCCTGCACCACTGCACGGCGAGTACTTCCCCGCCGACCCATTCCATGCTGTTCGTTCGAAGCTCCGACAAATTGTCCAGCTCTGCAAAAGCGTCCCATTCTTCTTCCGTTGCGGTGCACAAGTGAATTACTTGATGTGGATTCTGCTTAACAGAGTCCCAGTCCAGTCCATTAACTGCCGTCTCGATCCTGGCGCCGATATCGCTCATTTTTCTTGCTCTGGGACGAAGTTGAAGGAAACTGCAACTTTCCATGCACAAATTGCCAATTATATATTTTATGTACTGCCACATAAAATTCAAGTCTCGATACCTCAAAGGGGATCTTTGAAACAACAGGAAGGACCCAAGGTAAGATCTGCTTCGAAGAAGGCCGTGTAGAGCTCTACATCGCTCCGCACACTCCACCACCACTCTGTCCATGTAGTTAAAGAGCTTGTCTACTCTCCCACCGCCCACTTTTTCTATCTCGCAGTGTGAGCGTTGCAATCCACGATGGCAGACTCGGCCTACTCGTTCAGTCTGACGACCTTCAACCCGTCGGGCAAGCTGCTTCAGATCGAGTACGCGCTCAACGCCGTCAACACTGGCGGCAAGACCTCTCTCGGCATCAAGTGTAGGCGTCTATAGGCCATTAATTTCCGTACGGAAGGAGGTCGACTGACTCTCCTGTTGCTACAGGCAAGAACGGCGTGGTAATCGCTACGGAGAAGAAACTACCGACGATTTTGGTGGACGAGGACTCCCACAAGAAGATTGCGGTGGTCTCGGAGCCTGCCGGCATCGTCTACAGCGGACTGGGACCAGACTACCGCGTGCTGGTGCGTAAAGCACGCAAGAAAGCGCAAACGTACTTTCAGAAGTACAAGGTGAGCACTAAGAGATTTATTTTGTTATTACGTTAAATAATCTAATTTATTATTGTTGTAGGAGCACGCCCCGGCGGCGATCTTGGTGCGGAGATTGCTGCAGTGATGCAGGAATTCACGCAGTCTGGTGGAGTGCGTCCGTTCGGCGTCTCTATCCTGTACGCGGGCTACGATGACGACGGTCCGCAGCTGTACCAGATCGACCCCTCGGGCGCGTACTTTGGCTGGAAGGCCACAGCCATTGGCAAGGACTCTGTCAGCGCCAAGACCTTCCTCGAACGGGTACGCGTAATGGTTATTTCTGTGTTTTTGTTATGTAAATTGCTTATTTCCTATTTCTTTCTAGCGTTACAACGACGATCTCGAGATTGAAGACGCCATCCACACGGCGTTGTTGACGCTTCGTGAAGGTTTTGAGGGCGAGATGGATGAGACCAACATTGAAGTGGGTATTATCAAGGAGGACAAGAAGTTCCACGTGCTGACCCCTGCAGAGGTCAAGGACTACCTGGAGCAGGCGGAATAAACAGCGTCGATTGATGCTTACCGCAATAGCGACTTCCAGGCTCAGCTTGATTCAGTTTAACAACACTGACGCAATACAGACGAGCACATTGGGAGTTGATAGCTCGTTCTTTTGACATGCTGTGTCGTCTAGATGGTTTCTAGTTGAGCAACGAAGCCTGGTGGAAAGCAAACCCTGCGCTCTGGCCGCCTAGATGGCCCACACAGTCCACGCGCAGGTTCCGTTGGAAGGCCGCACCAACAATATTCAGCGCGGTGTACAGCTCTAGCATTTGGGCAGAAGTGAGGTCGAACAGTCCATAAAGCAAGAGCTGGCAGCAAAAAAAAACTCTTATCAGTAAAAGAGAAAGTTTAGTCATTGCTTCCATTCAAAGACACTTACCCGCTGGTCCGGGAAGAGCAGACACGCAACAGTGAATACCGCCGAGACAGCCCCACTAGCACCGATCGAAAAGACTGTAGTGACACAGAAACAATGAGAAATATCGTCATCTACACTACCCAGCAAGCATCATTTACCGGCTCCATTTCCGCGGATCTTCGACACCAAGGCGC
This sequence comes from Phytophthora quininea, assembly GCA_011947345.1. Taxonomy (NCBI): domain Eukaryota; phylum Oomycota; class Peronosporomycetes; order Peronosporales; family Peronosporaceae; genus Phytophthora; species Phytophthora quininea. The sequence continues at coordinate 3,336 of JAAVTG010000290.1, forward strand.
TCAACGCAGACGATGTCACAGCTGACGTAAAGTACAATGCCATGAACTTCTCAATCGAGAAAAGTTCTGGTCCACGATTAAAGCTACGATAGTTCTCCCGAACCATCCCAGCGAACTTGGACTTCGCCACCGCTCGACTGTACCACGTGTCGTCGTTATTACTCGGAGACAAAATGTTGGGTCCGAACTCCCACAGCATGAACATGTTGATGCCGAAATGTGGAAAAGTGATATGGCTAAACGCCGACGTCAGCAGCGTATGGAATCTTTTCCCGTACACCACCGCATCGTACGAAGACGCGAAATGTCTCCACATGAATTGATGTAGTCGACTGTGTCGGAACGAAGCCCTCCACAGCCCGAATACCAACGTATTAGCGGCAATCAGAGCCGCAACAGCTCTCTTATTCTTGTCGTCTGTCCACTGCAACCGTATCAAACCATCAATAATTATTCCAGTAGTAGCATGAAACATCATAAACCTTTACCGACTGGTCCACCTGCCCTCCTCGGTAGAAATAGTCGTCCACATCGCCCCGATAGAAGCTCGTGGCCTTGCCAATAAATCCGTCCTGCTCTGTATCGTTCATCAACGACGTAACCACGATTCCGCCGGACATCAGCCCCATGCTGGCCGTCAGTATGCGATCATGACGACCAGCACGAGTCATCAGCAGCTTCCTCTGCTGCTGCTGCCTCGCTAACACGCGCAATTCACTGCTTCTTGGTGTCAAAATGTTGCTATGAGATGATCTCGTCATTGCAGAGCTGCGGCAGCCCCAGCGCTGCCCAGGGGCCGAGCCCGCGCGTCAACGCGCCTGCCACGCGCAGCATTTCCGCTGGAATAATGGATTATGCGGTTCTCAGACCGTCTCAGAAATGATCTTGTCCTTAGTATTGAGCCTACAAATGACAAGTTCATTTCAAAGACCATCAACTTTTAGCAAGAAACTTCATAACCACAAGTTTGTTCACTTAACTTTTAGCGGAATGGCGCGGATATTGAGAATTCGCTATGCGGTTCTCAACACTGGGGCTGTAGAATCTGTCAGGAGCTTTCAGGACTGCAAAGTGTCTGCATTACGAACAGCAATCAAGCGGGAGCTAGACTTTCATGGCAAGGTTGCTGCCACGACGAGTAGCAAGGAGTGCCTATATAATCAGTGCAAAAGACTGGCATGCGATGAAGCACAATAAGATTCCTTTCACGATCTACCAAGCGGTGAACTATGCAGAGAATGGAATGCGCTCGACGAAGAAATTGTCGGACTTTGGATTCTCCAATTCTGTCGAGGAAGAACAAGTGCACGTGCTAGTTCGAATGCCAGGAGATTTGCAATTCACGCCAACCTGGAAGAAAATCCCTCCGCTGGAACACACACTAGCAAGAAAGACCTTGAGCTTCTGCGTCGAGAAAATGCTGTGAAGGAGTTGCAGAACATTCATCTATCAAAGTTCTTAGGTGCCGACGGACCCAGAACTGAGAGCATTCAGATACTGTTGGCTGACAACGTGTATGAATCGGAATTCGGCCGCCATTCTATCGATTGCTGCTAGGAAACTCTCAAAAACGGAAGTTTCGACGGCCAGCCTGAAGGCAAGGAATTCTTGGAAGAACTTGCAAGCCCTCACGCTATCCGTCTTACCGAGCCGCCAGGTCGATATATTAAAGCAAACTCACTTTCTACAGCCGTGAACGAGTCGCTTGCGAAGGTTATGAAGCAGATGTTGGAGCCTGGGATGGCGCCTGAAATGATTACGACTGCGTCCTCCACTGATTTCGCAAAGCGTTTGGTATCCGATGTGGGTCTTTGTTTGTTAGGATTAACTCGGTATTTGGAGACCGAAGTGATAAAGAGTCGCGTACACGCTTCGTGGAAGTCTGTCACCAAGTCTTGGTCCCGTGGATACAAACCCCGAAAATGTACTTTGTTTTGCTTGGCCACTCGCTGCTATTACAACGCATTTGCGGGGGCAGGAGGGGCATTTTATCGAGGAATTTTATGCAAGACAACGTTGTCTAGCACTTCAGAGTGTTCTCGTTGTATGCGCCACTAACATCGCTAGTCGGGAGGAGTTCGTGGATGGAACCGGGTATGGACATTTCGATGTTCCTAACGTGTTCTGCTGTTAGCCTTGACGACGTCGGAGAAGCGCAATGAATTTTCGGATTCAAGAACGAAAGTGACGCGCAGTTAGCTGATGTCCTCGAAAAGGTTGTCAAGAAATGTGCAACTCGAACTGAAAAATGATTTAGTTGCTTTCGATACAAACGCCAAGTCAATTTTACTGACCATCACTCCTGCATCCTGAGATGTTTCCCTTTCATTCCGCATTCCGCACTCATGTCGACGTCCATGGAGCCGTCGGCGCCGCTGCCGTTCGTGACGCTCACAGACGATGGCAGCTTCGAGATCGCATCCGAGGCCGTCGAGTACCTACAGTGCATCCGCGGAGACATCGCCATCGTGGCCATCGCGGGGCTCTACCGCACAGGCAAGTCGTACCTGCTTAACTTACTATTAGGACGGGACCGACAGGAAGAAATGTTCGACGTGGGCGCCACCGTCAACGCCTGCACCAAGGGGATCTGGATCTGGGGCCAGCCCGCTTCCAACGTCAAGCACGAAGCCTTCAAGTACCTCAAGAAGGACACCACCATCGTCTTCATGGACACAGAAGGGCTGGGCTCCACCCAACGCTCACAGACACAAGATACGCGCATCTTTGCGCTGGCTCTACTTCTCTCCTCCATGTTCATCTACAACAGCAGAGGAGTGATCGACGCTAGCGCCATAGAAGACTTGTCGCTAGTAGTTAACTTGACAAAGTACATCCAGGCCAAGGCACACGGAGAGAACGACGACGGCAAGGAGCTGTCGGCGTTCTTCCCCGATTTCTTGTGGGTGGTGAGAGACTTTACGCTGCAGCTACAGGAAGAAGGACGCAAAGTCACGTCCAGAGATTACTTTGAAAGCGCGCTGAAGCAGCAGCCACCGGTGACTGAAGAAGTGGTGCAGAAGAACAGGATCAGGTCGTTGCTCTCGACGTTTTTCCCATCTAGAGACTGCATCACTATGGTGAGACCGCTAAATGATGAAGCTTTACTGCGGGATTTGATCCGGCAGCCTTATGAATCGTTGCGGCCGGAATTTCGAGAACAAATGGAGGGATTGAAGAGAAAATTGTCGACATTGCTGAAGCCCAAGCAGATGATGGCTAAGAACTTGAATGGGGCCATGCTAGTTTCATTGACGGAGAACTATGTGGACGCGTTTAACAGTGGATCAAGTCCGGTTATTACGTCGGTCTGGGATCGAGTACTGGAAGCTCAGTGCGATGAGGCTTTAGAGGCAGCAAAGAAACATTTCAAGCATCCATGGACGAAACACTGGCGGAGAAGATGAGTACGTTATGCGTAGTAACGCTAGAGTTGTGCTGATAGTATCTAACTGGTAGCTCTTGGTGTGAAGGCCCTGTCATGGTAAATCAAGAAATGAGGTCACGTCCAGTGGAGGACGCTGAATTAGTCGCTATATATGAAACAGCACGTGAAGCTGCGGAAAAGGTGCTTGAACGAGAAGACATCACATCCTACTCGTCCATCGAGAGCTACCTGCTTCAGCTGTCAGAATTTACTCTGCAGTCGCTACAGGATAAGTATGACCAAAATGATTCCATCTCTGCCGATTACAACAAGAACCTGCTCCAGGAGCTTGGCAAGGACGTAAAGGATCCCATTGATGACCCTGAATTGGTCACTGGCGATGGAGCAAACGTTTTGCAAGATCACCTGTCGAGGTTCCGTGATTCGCTAGAGAATATCGTAGGACAGTACAAACAGCGAGCTTCAGGACCCTGCAAGAGTGCTGTTCTCAACGAATTCCTCCTTGACAAGATGACGGAGGGCATTTTTGAATGGGGATCCTTGGTAAAAACATTCTTTCGGTCAAAGGAGTCAAAATTGGAGAATGATATCGCCACAACCCAGCAAACACTAAGGAAAGTAGAGTCAAAGGTACGAGCAGCACAAGAGATGTTAGTGCATCAGAAAGAATCCTATGAGACAGCGGTCCGATCCATTAAAGAGCGGATCACGAACGAAGAGAACGCCCTTCGCGAAGAAATCAATAACAAGCAGACGGAGATCGATCGAACGCAGCTTCAGGTGGAACAGTTGAGTGCTCTTCATAAGGAAGCCCTCAATCGCCTCGATGTTCAGATCGAAGAGGCGAAAGACGAACGAAAGAGACTCGAGGACGATGTTCGTGAAGCTGAAGCTCGCCGTGAGAGCGAGCGCCAAGAAGCTCAACGCCAGTTGGTAGAGAGCGAGCGGAACTTCCACCAGGAAGAGAAAGGTCTGCTGCAAGGGCAGCAACAGTTTCTGCAAAAGGTTCTTGATCTTGAGCGGCAACTGAGTGAGCAAGACACAGAGCACATTGCTGAGTTATTTCGCATTGAGAAGGAGAACCAAGAGGAGATATCACAGCTGGAGCTTCAGTACCAAGACGAAAAAGATGAGATGAAAGAGCATGCGATTAAGGTACGAGCTCAAAACGTTGCAAGGGTGATAGGACACTGACAAAATGCTCATTTGAACAGAACATTCGCGAGCTGAGAACGCAGCAAGAAAAAAGATAAATAGACTACAAAGTGATTTCGACAAGAAGCAAATGCTTGTGGCTTCACTTCGCGATCAGCTACAGGAAAAAGAAGCACAGAAGCAAGCAAAGGCGAACCAACTTTTGGAGGCGAGGATTGCATCATTCAGTGAGAACGAGTATCTGTCTACTGCCAACTTGGTGATAGACAATAATATCAAATTTCAACACAAACATCAGCTTTGAAGACAACCCAAACGCCAACAACAATGCATTTCTCGCTACACCATGCTCAGTTGGCCAAACTAGTGCGAAGGCCATTCCACTTCTCCAAGTAGATTTTTAGGTATTTCTTTGGTTGTCCTAGCTCGGCTGGGCTTGCCATCTTTGTTCAAGGTATATTTGGAAACGTATTGATGCAGATCGGAAAGAAAACAATACTTATCGGCCTCAGTACGCTTGTAGTATTCAGTTGACCCTTGAAGTCCATTCAACTCGTTTATCAAGTACTCATACTTCTTCGGCAGTCCATAACCGCGAGGATTTTTCGGTTCTTCATGGCCTTAATTATCAACTCCTTGACATATTCGACCTCCCTGTTCGGCTTCTTGGATGAAAATAGTTTCAATTTCTTCAATATGCCTTGGTTCCAACCCGCAGCTCTCTTCATCGATGTTGTCTTCGTCGTTCTTCTCGATCGCGCCGTCCGTCTAATGCATACGCCTGTTGATTTTGGTTTTCCCAACATTCGTCGTGAGATCCGATGCTAGGTTTTGGTCGACAAAGCGTTGGTAAATGCGACCAGGAGGGTCAGGCTCAGCAACAGCACCGTATGCGGACGCATTGTTTGTGCCGGGTACGTCGTAAGTGTGTCGCTGGAGTCGAGGCTGAAACGATGACTCCCAGCCGAAACATCGCAAGCTTGGAAGTATTGGTTGCCGTTACTTGCAATCAAAGCGAATCGGAACATTCAATTCAGTGTTAGGGCCACCACGAACGAAGTAAATCTGTACGAGCTGGGATCTCTGCTACTATTGCTCAACCAGATACGCTCAAACGTAGGGAAGTCTGCTGTATTTTTATTTGATGTTCGCAGCATTTGGTATAGGGCGATAAAACGTTGGTAAATGCGTCAGTCCCAACAGCAGAACGGTGTTGGCGTCGCGTGGTGGGTAATACGTTGGTAAATAGTTGAAAATGCTGTCGCTGATAATGTGGCCAAAAAGCCAGAACTGATTGCGAAAAGATTATTGGAAAGCAAGCAGGCAAGATCACTATCCTACATGCTTCATGTTTGCTATGATCCGTAACTTGTCAGGACAGTTTGCATAAAGATTGTTGGGAAACGAGCAGATGAGATCACTGTGCATTCTGTATCCTGTATGCTGCCCCTCTCTTTTGTCCGCTACGCACGATTCATGTGTTCGTGCGGCACGAACACATTTGTCCACTTCTCGATTTTACTCGACACTGCCAAGCCAGAACCAGCTCTTCGCCACACTACCACCAAAGATGAAGATCATTTACGTCCTAGCCTTCGCTATTCTGTGCATCGCCCAAGCCAACGGACTGCCGCCGCCAAACCCCACTCCACCAAAAAGATGCGGACAGTACCAGCGCGATTGTGATTACTGAAGTTCATGAAGCCAACGAAAGACTTGAGCAACAAGCCTACTAATCGACAAATGAATTTACATCGCGATTCGTTTCCTTTTGTTTCTTATTACTTCGGACTGACAGATGAAAGGCACAGCCTCGACAGCTACATGTATTTGGTTGAAACGTTTTTATCGTGATGTTACCTGCAAACGCAGAATCGGTCTGCTTTTTTATATTTTACGACTTGAAAGTTTGGCAGCAATGGAACCTATCTCAAGGGGCTCACTTGTGAAATACATCCACACTCACGCGACTGCTACGGCATCGGGGGCGACGCGGTGGGTAGCAGTTTGATGTTCTGTCCGATGTACGTGAGTGAAAACACAGGGCACAGTCGCTTGGCCTGGATGCCGCAGAAGGCCACGCCGAGATTCCTCCCATTCACATAGAAACTCAACCTTCCGTACTCCATATCGAGCAGCACACCCACCACATCTCCGTCCTTGCATGGGTCTGCATAGTACTCAATACTGTCGTGGAACTTGTGTCCCGTAGCGCACGACATTCCCCAGAAGATGCCTCGTGTCAAGACACTCGAGTTGACTGCCAGATCTGGCGCTGCAACGCCGACGAACACTCCGTCTCCACCTCTCGCACTCTGCAGTTTCACTTCCCAGTACTTGATCCCGCAGGCCACTTCACAATTGCCCAGTACTGAGCCGAACCCTTTCGCCACTTGGACAGCTCGGGTGTTGTCTTCTTGCAGAGCCACGTAGAATGAACATTTCTTCTTTTCGAACTGTACTATGGGGGTTTGTAGTACTAGCACGGGGTGTTCTGGTCCTGCGCCAATTGTGCACTCCCGATCTGCATAGCTGGACGGATCTCGTGCTTGCTGACCGAGTCTGTCTGCACCAGGGCCACCGCCACATTCGGCGGCAGCTCCAGGTGCTTGCGCACCGCGTCCACCATCTCCTGGCCCGTGGTGGTCAGTGCAAAGGGCAGCGCAACTTTAAATGCTCCGTCTTGGACAGAGCGTAGAACGTGAAGAGCGGGACGGCCGCCACCAAGTCTGCATGGACGTAGGCGTGACCCCACGGGAATTCGACGTGTGCGAAGGCGCTGCGGCCGCTGGAGTCGCTTCCTTCGGGGTTTGGGGACGTCTCGGGCTCCTCGTTGTCCTCGTGTAGAGCGCCGTAGCCGAAGGGCGTCGCCACGCGCGGCAGCGGCGACGTAGCAGAGCTCATAACGTGCGATACTTTAATTGCCGCCTATTCGAGTTTTTTTTTCTCAATAGAGTGCGAGAGACACGCCAAAAGTGCTACACCGGCATGCGGTATACTTACATCAAGTATAGCAAAACGACGTTGAAGTGTCATTTTCGCCGTCGCTGATTGGCGGAAAGTCGAGACCGGCAATCCTTCTTCCACCAGTGCAGAGTCTCATGGGCGCCGTGTGCTGCCGCCAGCCCGCCACTCTGGACGACCAGCTGCTGCTGCTGCCGCGCAACTCGGCCGCCGCCATGAGCGCCAACCTGAACCAGTTCTACGTGCCGGCGCCGCTGGCCGCCGCCACCAGCGCGTCGTCCTTCTCGTCACTGTCGTCCGGGAGCTCGCCGACGCCGATCAGCCAATCCCTGGCCAACTACGTCTCGTTCCCGTTCCCATTCGTCAAGAAGCCCAAGCTTGAAGTTGCCCCCAGCAAGGGCAAGAGCAAGAAGGCCAAGCAGCGCTCCAAGCAGAGCGCTAATAACCTCCTACAGGGGACAGCAGTCCCATATGTAGGAGAACATTGGCGCAAGACCTCCACAGGACGATTCGCTCCACTAACGCTGCAGCAATTGAGTGTGCGCAGTCTCTGTGCTCAACTTTTGGTACAACAAGACGCGGTTTCAACGCCATTGCCCACAGAGCTAGCGGCTGCAGTTCTCAATTGGCTGAGACGGCACTATGTGCTGGACAAGCCGCAGTTCCAAACCTTAGCGCCTTTTCTGACGCACGAGTGGAATTTAGCTGGCCAGCAAGACGTGCAGGACTCGTGGTTCAATGCCATTCCTATGGCCACCTTGCAGCAGTTGAGAAGCATCAATATGACAGGCTGTATCCACTTGCAACACTTGGGAGGCTCAAATCCAAAGCTGCCTGGCCTGGTAGTGGCGACATTCCAAGGGTGTACTGCGCTGGCTAAAGAGACCATTCAAGGATTGCAGTATTCGAGCTTTTTGACGACGCTGAACTTGTCAGGGTGTACAAATGTGGATGACCAGTGCTTGGAGGCGATTGGAGAGCTGATGTTCTTGAAGTCGCTACAATTGGTGAGTTTTTGTACTTATTTATTTAATGATCCAGTGCGATAACAAGGTCGTTACCTGGTTTACAGACTGGATGTCGTAAAGTGACTGATAAAGGACTTCAACACATGCCGAAGATGCACAGATTGGAACGTCTGCACATTGGACGTTGCTTTCAATTAACAGATGACGCGCTTAATGCTTTTGCCGAGCAATTTCCGAAGCTACGAGAGCTGGACGTTACGAATTGTCGTTTGAGGTAGGTCATAATAGGCTAAGGATGTCGAATATGTAGCTAACTCATACCACGACTGGCAGCGAAAGCGCTTTACAGAAGATTGGGCAACTGAAGAACCTAGAAGTGCTTGTACTTCGAGGATGTCAGAGCATCGGCGATGACGGAATGCAGTTTCTTGCAGGATTGACAAACTTGACGTACTTCGACGCGCGACACTGTGGCAAAATCCATTCAATCCCGACAGAGTGGACCCAACTTGAGGCTCTGTTGCTGGGATACACTGCATTTGCTGAGGCAGATGCAGCTGTATTGCAGCATTTAGTTAATTTACGGGAGCTAGAGCTGCACAAGTGCAAAATCATGAAGAGGGGCTTTCAATTTATCAGCCGCCTGCACAAGCTCGAGCGCTTGAGCTTGGCTGAAACCGTTTTAATGGATTCGGAACTGCTGGACATTTGCAGCAATGCCAAAAATCTGAAGGCACTCAACATTTCTAACACCGAGGTCGGTGATCGAGGAACTGCTGGACTCTCTAAGCTGAAAGAGCTGCGCATTCTTCGCATGGATACACCGGGGATCACAAATAGAGCACTGGCGAACTTGTCATTTCTGTCGCGACTTGAACGCCTGGATTTGTTCGGCGCAAAGTAAGTTGACGAGTATATTAGTTGACAATGTATGTAGGATCTAACTGTTGATGAAGTATCACGGACAACGGACTCCTGCACCTGGTCCCGTTGCGTCGGCTACAAGAGCTGGCGATTTGTGGCGGCAGTATTGGCGATCGCGGCGTTGGATTGATTTCGAAATTGACGTCGTTGACGTCTCTAAACCTGAGCCAGAATAGGTGCAATGATCGTCAATGTCTATCAAGGAATAGTTTCTGACATGTGAATGTTTTCCGATAGAAACATCCGCACCAAGTCACTGTTTTATCTCCGGTCTCTGACGGGTCTGCGGTGTTTAAATCTGTCCAACACAGGCATCTCTCCGCTGTCACTTCGCCACCTTTCTCGTGCGTTTTGTTTTGCTCGTGGTTTCATGTTACTATGTTAATAGTTGTTGTATGGTAGCATTGAAAGAGCTACAGTCGCTATCGGTATATGGTTGCGCACTGTCACAGGGTCATATCGACGTCTTGCGAGGTATGTATGTAGTGTATATTTTATAGATTTAGTATTTTTTTAAGCCTGCCAACATTTAACTATCCACCAGAAATCCTGCCCGAGTTAAAGTGCTTGCGGTGCACATGACAAGTTCACGGAGGGCAGAGCTACTGCGTTTGAAGTGCTTTGCAGTATGATGGATAAATATTTTTATGGCAAGTTGTAGCATTTACGGTAAATGAGATCCCTTCTTCCAAAGCTTTTGCGGTGGTTTCGAGCTGACATTTTTATAGGGCCCTGGTGAAGCGGCGTTACTTTGCCGAGTGGAGCATTCCGCCCCTATTTGATGAACGCTGGGCGCTAGCGATGCAAGCCCGGCAAGAAAATGTGCTTCGTCGGATGGAGCAAGACTACGACAGTCGGATGGAGGAGCAGGTCGAAGATCTCCGCGACAAGATGCGGCTACTGCGTACGTCTCAATCTCCTTTATGCAACTCACCTCGTGAACGTACTAACCAACTTGTCAACAGAGGTGGACAGGAAAAGCAACATTGACCTCTTGGAATCCAGCAAGCAGACGAACAAAGACTACATCCGGCAATTGAAAAATGAAAACCGCGATCTGCGCAAAGCTCTAGCGGATCTAAAGCGCACGACGTCGACTCCTGGGGCTGGAGCTGCTGCTCTGTTGGCTACGACGGCTACACTTGGAGACGACGCGGATGAGATCGCGATCGCAATGCAGCAGTTAAATAAAATCCGCAAACAGCATGACGATCTGCGGCATCGGGTTCAGTCTCAGACCACGCAGTTGGAAGAACTGAAAGACTCGGTCAAAGATCTCGAGCTAGAATCCAAGAAACCAAGCTTGGAAGATACGCCTGAAACACGCAAAATTCGGATGTTGGAGAATAGGCTGGATAAGGCCATGATCAAATTCAATGAGGCCCAAAGTATCCGGAAAACCTACGAACAGATTGTAAAGCGGTTGAAAGACGAACGTATCGGCTTCGACAACCAACTAGCTGCCATTGAGCGTGCTTTAGGCGCTAAACAACATGACTATGATGAGCTCGTGCTCCTCTCGGCAGACGCAGCGCACGCGCGAGAAACAGTGTTGATAGAGCTTGAGAAAGCTAGAAGTCAACATGAAGACGAGAAGCGACACCGCGAGAAAGAGCTACGGGAGAAACAGCAATACGTCAAGATCCGTCTGGATATGACGAATCGCTTGGATAAAAGGGAGAAACATAAGGGTTCAGTGGTAGCAAGAGAGTCCGTAGACTTAGGCTACGAGGGGGAAACTCAACTGAAGCAGTCTCTGATGGCTACAATGATGCAGCAGGGCGTAGCAGGCGAAGAGAAGAAGGAGCATCGCAGCAAAATCGACATTTTTGAGAGCGCGTTCCGCAAGATCAAAGAGGCTACTGGCGTGAGCGATGTAAACGAAGTCATTCAGAAAATCACCAGCCAGGAAAGCACCACGGACAACCTACTTAACCTCTCTAAGGAGAACCAAGCTCGTCTGGAGAGATTACAGTCGGAACACGCCGTGCTAAAGTCTCGCGTAGAGGAACTCAAGTACAGCGGATCTGGCGGTGGCCATCGTCGTAAACTAGTAGACGACCACGAGCAAAACTTGGTCTTGGCCAGCACAAAGTTGGAGCGTGCCAAGCTCAAGTATGAGCGGTTGGCTAAGGTACTGATCGGCGTCAAAGCTGGTGTCGAGCACCTTGTAGATAAGATGGAAAGCGTTCGCGAGGACGACCAGGTGATCATCGTCACGGACGATACTATCGTCGAAGCCTTGCAAGAAAGCGAAGTCACATTGACACAACTACTTAGCCAGATCAAACTTACAGCAGCAACCTTCCCGACGGAATCGTTATCTATGCCAAGTCAACAGAAGAAGGTGGAGGGCGCACGAGCGCCACGAATGCCAGTCAAGACAAGTGGAGTGTCCGATGGCTTGGATGCCGACATGCTTGTAGCACGTCCGTTTAACCAACGTATCCCTTTGCCAGGATCGGATGGGCTAACAGCAGAGGAGTTGGAGCTGGACGACTTAGGAGGTGCCAATGGTGGCACGCTACTTGATGACACGGAAGAAGCGCTAAGTCGAGACCGTGTCAAACGTGCTTCCTCTCAAGTGATCATGGCACAGGATAAGAAGAAGAAACGTGTCCTCAAGAAGAAGTTCAAAGAGAGTGGCAACGACTCGTCAGATGAGGAGGCAGGGAGCTCGAGCACTCTCGCAGTAGCGAACCCAGCTGATACCTCACGAGCTCCACTCACACAACGCAATCTATCACCGAAGAAGAAATAACACACTTTGTCGGTTCGCAAGACGTTGTTTCTACACGCTCATAACGTTCTCCCTTTTACTTCCATCCTCTCTAGAAGCTAAAGTGCTGGTCAGGCGTGAAGCCCAGTTCCTCGAGCGCTGGCAGCACCGCAAACTTGAGCATGGGTGGCGGTCCACACATGAAGATCTGCACGTCAGCTGCAGCAGCAGGGAGGTGCTTCTTGATCATCTCGGCTGAGACGAAGCCCGTCGAGTACTGCCAGTTCTTCTCGGCGCGATCCACCGTGTACCAAAAGTGCACGTTCTTGTGGTTGGCAGCCATAGACTCGATCTCTTCACGACACAAAATGTCTCCTTCGGTCTGGTTCGCGAACAACAAGAAGAACTCCGTCTTGTCGTCCGGGTCTTGCAGTGCACGACGCACCACTTGGAGCATCGGGGTGATGCCCGTTCCGCCGGCAATCATGCCGATCTTCGTAGCCTTGCGGACCTCAGGCACAACGTCACGAGGACGGTGCTTGATGTGGATCTCGCCCTTACCCATGTAGGACAGCTTGCCCTTGGGCCCCGACACTTCAATGGTGTCGCCAATAGCCAAGTGCTCGAGGTGTTGACTCATCTTGCCGCCGTCGGGGAATTTCGGGTGCACGTTTTTAAAGTAGACTTTGATCACTAAGTCGACGTAGCCCTTGGTGTCGTCCGAGCTGACGGGCGTGTAGGAGCGCATGACCAGCTTGTCTTGGTCGTCCTTGTAACGCAGCGAGATGTGCTGGCCCACAGGGAGGCCCAGAACGTGCTCTGCGCTCGGCAGTGCGAACCGGAAGCGCCTCGTGTCGTGGGACAGAGTCTCCTTCTCAATGAGTGGCAAGTGCACGGTCGGAGGCGCGTCCCCGACGTTGGCGGGGGCCTGCAGCGTCACCAGCGTCTTGGCGCGAGGCTTGAGACTCGTCAGCAGCAAGTAGATGGTGGTGCCGGCCACCAGCGCCACGCCCAGCAGCACGCGGAAGTCGCCGCCCACCAAGTCCAGCAGCGCGTCCATCGCTGATCCAATTCTGAAGATTCGCAGTCTGTGGGGTCCAAAAACGTCATCGCAAATCACACATTATGACATCAGATTTCGTTTTGTAAAGGGTTAACCGTTTACAACGAAATTAGTGTGTACGGCTATCATTTGCCGATAGTACTATGGCGACGCGGACGCAGGTGCTGGGAGGCTACCGCCGCTTGCTGCGCGCGAGTCGCCAGGCGTTCCGGGAGGACGCGTACGCTACCAAGCAGGCGAGACTGGCGCTGAGAGAGAACTTCCTGGCCAACGCGCAGGTGACGGACAGCGAGACGCTGCAGGAGCTGGTCAAGGGCATCGACGAGGCCGAGAGCATGCTACTGCACAACATCGTGCAGGGCCGCGCCAAGCAGCAGCCGGGCGAGGAGGCGCCGCGCTTCGAGGTGAAGCTCACGGACCCGCAGCGCAGCCACATGCGCAAGGACGAGGAGCTCATGCCGCTCACGGAGAAGTCGGCCAGCGAGCCGCTCGTCATGAACTCGGGCAACGTCTGCCAGCGGGCATAATAACAATATGATGACGGCTTCAGAGCGTGTATTGCTTGTGTTATCTCTTCTGCTTCTTGCACGCACTACTGGACGCAGGTTCTACATCGAGGTTCATCTATTTTCCACATAATAACTGCGGGGTTTCTTGCCCCCACAAGGCCAGCTTCTTCGACAAGATTGGCTGGCTCTTTGCTCGGTCTGAAGACTGCGTTCACTCTGGCTTGATGGCTGCGCCACGACTGAGCTTCCAGGCGTTGTACAGGTAGCGGCCGTTGAGCATGTCCACGAGCGTGCGCACGGTGGACTGCGTCTGCTTCTTGTTCTTGCCCTTGCCGGGCTTGTCGTCGTCGTCCGTGAGCGCCGACACCTCCGGGTCCGTCATGGCCTGCGACAGACCGATCATGGCCACCAGCAGCGACAGCAGCAGCAGAATGTAGCGAAGCGGACACATCGTCGAGGGTTTCCGAGTGGCGGTGACGAAGCGAATGGCGAACTGAGAGGTGAAGTCGCTTGTGGGCCAAGTCCCACCTCGCTTGCCCACACGTAAAGACTGCCGTTAGTGTCAAACACTTGGCGCGCCAGAAATAGCCCCGTAACCGACATGATAATCAATACAGAAGTGCCGTAACCATGTAATTCACTTGATAAATGTAATCCTGAAACCTGTATGATTCTATTCGTGCCAGATGTGGAACGCTCCAGAATTGTCCCAGCTTTCGATCCGATGAAAATCCAGACGGCGAGCGAGAAAGCAAAAAAGATGGTCGGGCGGCGCGTGCTTACTGAACACGGCGACGGCAACAAGAGTGATTCGTAAGCGCGCATTTGTAGCAAATTCGGGCGAGCTCGCGAGCTGGCGATGAGTCCGGCGATGCTTTTGCAGTGAGCTGTTGGACATTTTTTCTCGAATGACCTGCAATGGTGTTCGAAACCTGTTGTTGTTTGAATCGCCTTGACAATGCTCAGGCCGAGTGTTTCTTGATCATTGGCGCTCTTATTCTTTGTTTGGACTTTTCATCTCAATGATCTTATCGTCGATACTAGTACTTCGAGCGAACATCGACACATTTCCATTCCTCCCGCTGTGAAGAAGTAAAGAGCACAAGCGATGGGGAAATTTGCGAAGGTGCTTGGTATGGGTGCCAAGGGCCAACTTCGTCTCGAGTTGGACTGCCAAAGCTACCACCCTGGCGACACGATTCAGGGCACTGTCTTCTTCGTTGTGAAGGAAGCAATTCGATGCAATGGAGGTGCGTCGGAAGAACTTCCAGCCTGAAAAAATATCCAACAATTTCTTACTTTCTTGGCAGCTTTGGTGCTGGGGATCAGCGGCTTGGAGGCTCTCGAATGGGAAGAAAGCACCGGTGAAGATCGAAGCTTCCGCAGCAAAAAGCAAGCGCTTCTCAACCGGGAAATGGACCTTACAGTCAACTCTGATTCGTATACTCCTGGGGAATATAGCTACCCATTTGCCTACCGGCTCCCGCCGGTAATTCCTGCCAGTTTCAGCATCGCTAATCGACCTGAAAAGAACGTGAAGGCTCAGATTAAATATGAGATCCAAGTTTGTCAACCAGTTCGAGGCGCCCTCACTTCCGACCTGGTGGTCAAGCAAGAACTTGTGGTCTTGCCCACCCCGATAGCGCGATTTGATAAACCGGTCCAATACTCCGTCGAGAAAGAAGTCCGGATGCTGACAATCGTTCGCAAAGGAATTTGCCAGATTTCGGCATTCCTAAACCGAGACGCTTACGCTGTTGGAGAGGAGATAACCGTGCGCTGCTCCGTTTTCAATCGGTCGAAAATGAAGATGCGGTGGCTGTCCATTGAACTGCACGAAGATCTACATGTCCACGAGGGGAAGAACGGTTTTAAAATCTCCACACGACTTTGCCAGCAGCAATACGCCATCACTATTCCGGCCGGACAATCCAGAGACCACACGGTAGCAATGCGGTTGGTGTCGAACAAAGCATTTTATCCGACGAACACAACTCCCTTGGTCAGCTGGAAATACCATGTCCGAGTTCACTGTGGATACTTGTTCAGTCGTGGTGCATGGCTGGCCTTCCCGTGACAGTTGTTCCTGCGGAAGCTCCTCACGCACAAACAGCAATGAAAGAAACCTCTTAGCCGAAATGGTGAGTCCTAATGCTGCCAGGGGCAATGTCGCTTGCAAAACTGCTACATAAAATACGAAAAATTCACGTCAATAGTGTCCGTCAATATAACACCATTTCCCATCTCCTAAATACTATGGTAAGGCACTATTTGCCCATCAACAAAGGCATCGACACTGATGGATGGAACGCTGCGCTGCTTGCTGGAAACGGTGGGTCGGTTGAAAAACTCGCGTTTTTGGATGCTCGTGTTGATACGTCTCCATCACGGCTGTGGATTGCCAGCGCTGAGAAAATAAGCAAACACAACATCAGTATTGGTTTTAAGGTCAAGCTAACGTCAGACCCCGTAGCACCCGCACTAGGTCCAATGACCGCTAGAGATAGCTTCAACGTTGATGAGAATGCTGTGTACCGTCAGTGTTACTGCCTCCAATATTGGAACAGGCATCAACGCGTAAAAACGTTTGGGAGGCCCCAGGTGGCTCTGGCAAACACTGATAAAGGCGCTAGATACATGGTTTTCAGTCTGCTTTCCTAATGGTGAAGTTTCGTGAAAGCTCCCAATTTCGGAAAACACTACTTAGAAACGAGTAGAAACAGTAAGTGGCGACGAAGGAGAAATCAGCACGAGCTACTTCATTGATAGCGAGGATGTGGCAGCACTTACCTGAGAAGTACTCACTCCGGCGCTCGCAGAGGATTCGTCTTGGGTTTTGGTTCAAAGCACTCGCAAGCAATTCAGGACATAGTGACTTGTGCGTTTTTCACGAATTCGGATGTGGTTGGGGCGTGCTGGTGGAGCTCGAGCTCGCTTGACTAGCATGCATCAAGAGGACCCTAGCGAGACCTACAGATCGAGCTTCTTGAGAACGTCAAGCATGACGTCGTCGGCCTCGATTTGGCCGACGTTCTCGCAGGCCTTGACGTACGTTCGGAAGAACTCCTTCCCAATGGCATCGTCGGACTTGTGTCCGAGGGAGTACTGGAACGGACGAACACCACAACTCTTCATGCTTCTTGAAAGAGTGCGCTGGTACTGTTGAACTCGAAAGAAACAGAAGTCGTGCTGGTCCGACTCGTGGCTTCATCGCTGTGTCGATAAACCCCTTAGCGTCCGAACAGAGCAAGCATCGTCTTGGCCAGCGGCTTGAGCCACCACGGGTGGGGTGGTTCGATGGACTAGGGCAGTAAAATGTCCAGGCAAAATACCTGTGGGTTGGTATCATTGAGAGATCCCATGGAGGAAGTGAGTCGAACAAATCGCATTGTCGTGTATTCCTACTGACCCGGGCTAGCAGCAAGCCAACAAGAGCTGAAAGCACTTCGCCCGTCATAGCTTTTTTACGGTATTGGTGGGCCTTGATCACCGACGGTCGGTCGTCTCACCAACTTCTTCACTACGGGCTTTGGACGCGACACGGCGTCCTCCAAGTCCGTCAGAAAACTCTTCCCCCAAAAGCTCGCAGTGTGCGTTTTCACATAGCGATACAAATGTGTTTGCCGGTACTCTCGTTCCATCAGCGGCAGCACCAATGCGTACCCAAGCGCATTCGCCATGTCGGTGGTATTCCACGGGTTCACGCGAATGGCCCCCGACAGCGACTGGGCACTTCCTGCAAACTCGCTCAAGATGAGCACACCTGGTCCTTGGCGGTGAGGCTCGCACGACTTGCTCTGACACATGACGTACTCGTGGCTGACAAGGTTCATGCCGTCACGGATGGAAGTGACGAGGCAAATGTCTGCCAAGTTGTAGAGCGCCACGAGTTCACTTGGAGTCACTGAGCGGTGGATGTAGTGCACAGGCGAGTGTGTGAGTGTTCCGAACCGACCGTTGATCCGTCCTACCATTTCATTCACGCTCGCTGCCAAGTGCTGGTACTCCTGCACCCCTGTACGAGATGGCACCCCGATCTGGATGAGAATCACGTCCTTGCATCGGTCTGGATACAGTGAAAGGAACCGCTCCATTGCGAGTAGTTTGTGCGGGATACCTTTGATGTAGTCCATTCGATCCACGCCAATAACGATCTTACACCCTGCAAACTTCACGCGTAGCTCTTCGATACGCTTCTGCGTCACGTCGGAGTTCAAAATGTCTTCAAAATGGTCAGGGTCGATACCAATTGGGAACACGCCGATCGCTGAGAAGTGGTTGTTGCGCTCAACGCCCTTGGGCGACGTCATAGCGCCAGGCACACGAGCGCATGCCGCGATAAAGTGGCGCGCATAGTCATATGTGTGAAACCCAAGCAGATCCGCTCCAAGTAGGCCTCCTAGTATCTCTTTGCCCACCGGCAGCATTCGGTACATTTCGGCGGTAGGGAACGGCGTGTGAAGGAACCAGCCAATCTTACACTGCGGGTGCCGCGCTCGCAGCAAAGCCGGCAGCATCATTAAGTGGTAATCGTGCACCCACACGAAGTCGCCGTCGCGATAGACCTGGTTCACAGCTTGCGCAAACCGCTTGTTGGCCAACTTGTACGCGTCCCATTGTCGGAAGTCGAACTTCTTTTCACTGCCAGCTCGGAACAGCGGCAGCGGCACGTAGTGGAAAATGGGCCACAGAATGTCGTTGCTGAAGTCGTTGTAGTATCTCGCCGCGATCTCCTTGGACAAGAACACTGGGACGCAATTGAACTCTCGCGCCAGTTTCTCCCGCACTTTGCTCTGCTCTTCATGAGGGATTTCTTCTCCCAGCCAGCCGATCCAAATGAACGGCACCTGGTCACGAATGCCGTTCAACGCCGTCACCAGTCCGCCAGAGCTCATCGAGAAGCTCCACTCTCCTGTGGTTTCGTTCCGCTGGAACGAGATCGGCAGTCGGTTCGACACCATGATCAGGCGATGTCTGGCGTCCATCATGGGCGGCACCATCTCTTCCTGAGGCTTGTCGGTCTGGATCTGCACCATGGACAACTGGCGCTGCAGCTCCTGGATGTTCACGAGAAGCTCTTGCTCCCGGGCGTTCATCTCCATGACGTCTTCGTCGTCCACGGTGAAGCCTCCATGACCCGACAGAGATTTGGGTGGAGACCGCAGCGCTGTGTGGAAATCTGCGTCAAAACTTCTTTGGGGTAGGTCTTCTTCTTCGTCGTCTTCGTCTTCACTTGGAGCGTCCTGGTCGTCGTCCTGGTCGTCGTCCTGGTCTTCGTCTTCTCGACCAAAATGGTCATCTCTGGCGTCGTACGCGTCGATGCTGGCGCGCGTCGACTCTCGCGGCTGTGAGTTGGCAGAGCGAGGTCGGGGCCGCTCCAACTCGGTGTTTGCAGCGCTGGCCAGGTAGTCTTCGTCGACCAGAATCGGGTCGATGCTGGCCAGGTCGTCGCTCATAGCGTTTGGGTGCGAGCTACTTGAAGCCAATGTGAAGTCTGCCAACGGTATTGGATGCAATTATTTCGGGCAAACACCTAATTATTTTGGACAGTTCATCCTTTTCCATTGCATATATTCAAGGAGTTCCTCGCACAGAGTCCAATAACACATGCGGCTTTTTAGTTTTTGCTTTTCTTGCTTCGCTTCTGCGAGCTTGTCTTTTGCGTCGTCTTGGTGGCGGTCTTCTTGGACGCGCCACCGTTCAGAGGCAAAGTGGAGTTCAAAGGTGCAGCTGGGACTTTCTTGGAGCTTTTGCGCTTCGACTTTGAGCTGCGCTTGCGGCCACTGCAGCACAAGCCGCAGGTGGTGATACACAGTGCCGTCGTGAAGAGCCACCACGCAAGGCGGAGCACAAGATGGAGCTGAAGCCAGACCAACGGGATCGCCAGCACGATCAGAACTCCGTCAATCACCTTCTGCGCATGGTTCGCCACGTGCTCGTTTTGCTCCAGCAGGGTGATAGCATCGAGTCGAGCCAGCTTCGCGCGACGGAGTGCTTCTTGGGAGTACTGCACGACCTGCTCCTTGGCTTTAGCTACTTCGCTCTCAACGATCGGGCGATACTTGGCAATGTGGGGTCACAGCACTGTGTACATCCGCCAGAATGGGATCCACGGTCTTCTGGACGCTAGCAGCAATCGGATCAACCGTAGCAGCTAGATTCTCGGCATAAAACTTGCTTGTCACCGCACAGGCAGTCTTTTTCGCCTCCGCTAGGTTATCTTGCAGCTGCTGAATCGCTCCAGACTGATCACTCAGTTGGTCTTGCGCAAAAGCAAGGGCGTTCTCCCCCAAAGCAATCCTTCGTCGTAGTACGACGACAGCAAAGCTGCCATTGAGAGCTCCACCGTCGTCGTTTCGTCCAACTCCTTGCGCAGGGCCTTGTTGCGCTTCTCGGCGCTTTGAGAGTTCCTCTCCAACGCAGTCGCGCGAGCTGTCTCCTCCTTCAGCTTGGCCAGTGCAGCCTTCAATTCAGCTTCAGCCTGAGCCACTGCGGCTCGCTCCTTGGCCACGTCCTTCTCCAACGTCTCAACGTCGCTGGTCAACGACTTGATCTCGGTCTGCAGCTTGAGCACGATCGCCTCGTGCTCCTTGGCAATACCAGCCAGCGCGGACGGCTCTACGCAGTCTGCCCCGCTCGGATCGACGGCCACAGTCTTGGTCTTTGCTGACCCCTCCACGTATGTGCAGGCCAGCGCCGCAGCTACCAGCAACGCCCAGCGAGCGACACGCACCATGACGGTCTCCACTCTTCTTTCCACTGATCTTTTCGGGACTGACATGTCAACGGCACGCGCTCCGAAAGATCGTAGCATGATTAATACAAGGTTTTATGCAAAACGCAGTGCCTGGGAAGTGGTGACCATACAAAATGCAAGATAGTTTCTGCTTCGCGAGTTCTACTGCTTGTGCAGCTGTTGCGCTTCCACTTGGAGATGAATTTCGCCACTCGTCAGGGGCATCACCTCCGCGCCATGGCCACTGCAGCAACACACATTTAAAGAACACGTTATGATCACAGACCATGGCATAGAACTAACCTAGAAGGTGGTGTAGACAGCGTCGGATTCGTCTCTTTGAGCGTCGCGAGCGACTCGATGAATGTTGTAGGCGCCAAGAGGGACGTCGACCCCAACACGACGTCGCGCCGCTCTTCATTACGAACTTCGTAAATGCTTCGAAGCTGTGCAATTGCCTTAGTTTGCAACAAATTCCACAGTTCGATAGCACGTTCGTTACCTCCGAGTACGTGGCGCCGCCGCACACGAACACGAGCATCTTCTCGCCTGAAAACGCTCCAGCCTCCTACACAACGAAGCAGCGTTAGAACAAATCCTTCTGTTCAACGAGAGAGACCTACAGAAGTAGCGTCCTGGGCTCCCTTGCCGGCGTTTTTCCTATGACGTTACGCTTCTGGTTAGTACAACCTCCTTCGATCGAGCACTTCCGACACAACGCACTTTCGTAGCGACACGGGCGCCGCTTTCTTTCCGTCATCAGCTGTTGGGCTCTTTAACGGCGGCGCAATAATGTACGGGTACTCGCTCTCGTTGAGTGTGTGTTTGAGCGCTTTCGTCACGATGCCTTTGAGTTTGGGGTCATAGCGTGCGTTCGAGTATTCCACTGCTTCTGCTGTTTTCTTGGCGTGCTTTATCTCATCACTTGACAGCAGGGAGATCCCGTTCTGCTTGTACAGTCCTGAACCACCAACGAGCTGCATGTTCTCGAGGACAGCCTCATAGTTCTTCGAGAGACTAGCTGCCTGCATAACCTTGGCACGCTCAGCATCCTTCATCGTATCTTGCGTCAGCGCAAAGATTGCAGCAACTCGAAATCGGTCTTTTTCCGTGAGTTTGGGGTCTTTGAACAAATCCTCGAGCTGTTTCGCAATGGTGGGGTGCTTCAGTTTCTTACCCGACGAGTCTACGCCCGTCGCTAGAGTCTGCTCAATGTTCGATGCATCTAACAGCGCTGTCGATGTGAAAACGTCCATTGCCTTCCCTGCCAAATACAAATGCTGCGACAGCTTGCCCAGCATTTCGCGGTACTCAGGAGTTCACGCAAACCTGCCGCAATGGCGTGAAGGTCTGTACTCTTTCCACGGCCCAAAGAAGTTCCGGCATGCGACGCTGAGAGTGCCGTCATCCGCTTCCCGATCTCCGTGCTGACTTTTGCTATGTGTGTATGGCGAAACTCGATCCACTGCTTGTCGTTCTCGTTCAAAAACGCCGTTTTGGTAGTCGTTCCAGCGTTGGTCTCTGCTTCATACGAAATTTGATCGTCCTCACTTCCAACAAGTCGTACGTCATGGCCTGGAACGTGCTCTCGTGCATCAATGGCGTGACCATATCCTGTCCTCTGTCAATGAACAGCAATGTCCCCCTCTTGGCGGCGTAGGTGAACGCGCTGTTCTGCGCCAAGTACTCGTTCATCTTGTTTTGGAACGTCTGCGCGAGAGTCTCCATTCGTGCGTGTCCAGCTTGGTACCTCACATAAGGATATTCCTCCAACGTAGCACACACCGACACCAATTTGCTACTAACTAACTGCACCAGCTTCTCGATCTCATCTCTCTTAACGACTGGGGAGTATAGTAAATGGAACGCTTCGGGCATCCCAAACGAGAAAACGCACTTCTCTAGGGCCAAAAAGTCCACGTTGACCTCCTGAAGAGCCTTGAGTTTCTGTAAGAACAGTGGAGGGGCGTTCTTCAGCTCGCTGAGCGCGTCCTCCCCCGCGTGGTGCAGGAAATAAAGGTACACGTCGTTGTACTTGGGTTTCTGCGGGTCTTGGAAGTCTCTAGCCAGACGCCGCACGTTAGCGGCCGTGGGGGACACAAAATAGACAACATTCATCTCCGGGAAGGGTTGGCGCTCCAGCTCCAGACGCTCCAGCAGCGACACGCCGCAGTCCGTCAGGTCGCTCATGCGAGCCACGTGGGTGAGGCTCTTGGTGGCCTCGTCGTCCACGACCATCACCACCCAGCCGCGCGTCTGCTGCGTCACGTGCTTTACCATCTGCAGCAGCACCTTGTCTTGCACCACCTTGCGCAGGTCCACGTCGTGGGCGTTCGCTACGGTCGTCGGGGTTGTTGTCGCCATGAGTTCGCACTCGGATGCGGAATCGGAATCTGCGTCGCTTCAACATGGTACAATGTTTCAAAGTCGTTACACTTAATCTAACTATGGCCGTAAACATATTGACAATTGTAAAGAAAAGGAGTGATGGTCGCAAGTTTGGCGGTTTTGGCGCCATTTTCAAGATTGCCGCGTAGTGCACGCTCGTCTGGCAGGGCAAGATGCAGAACGTAGGGAATACGCGACGGCGTGAGCAGGCCCAGCGCCAGGGTTTGTCCATGCTATCCATGTACAACGAGGCGCCGCTGGTCGAAGTCTCGCTGGAGCAGTTTGAGGAGTTCGCCATCGACCGACTGCATGGTAAGCTAATATATTTATTTTAATAAAATAATATGTTATGCAAAACTTACTGATAATCTTGGCTGTTACAGTACTGAAGGCGGTGGAGAACTACCGACTGCGCAGCGTCACGATGAAGGACCGCGAGCTCCGGCTGGAGAAGACGCTAAACAAACACATGCCGCTGCGCTCGGCGGCGCTGTCTAAGAACGGGCAGGCTGAAGATGACGCCGCCAAGGATGTGCTCTCGCACTTCTTCTTGAGGATGGCCTTCTGTCAGACTGAAGAGCTACGGCGCTGGTTCCTATCGCAGGAGAGTGCGCTGTTCCGGTAGGTTAAAGATTGAAACAGTAGCTAACAAGGCCGAGAGTTTGCTGACATGTATTGATTTAGGTACCGACTGGACCAGATGACGAGAGAAGAAGATCCACTTCATGAAGCTCAATGGGCTTTCCTATGAGGAGGTATGGAGATTTTTAATTAAAGAGTTTGAGAGTAATAATACTGAAGAGTGATGCGTTGTTTACAGGCGACTCCGAAGGAGATTGAAATGAGACAGAGAGAGCTGAAGATCGTACGCGATGCTGCTACGAACGACCCGAAGATCCGAGCGCAGCCACTGTCGACATACTTCAAAGTGCCATTCACAGAGGCCTTGGATTTGGTAAGCTCATCGTTTATTTTTTCTGGTGATGATGCGGTCAACTCACGCTCCTGACCGTTTAGGTGGCCAATCGACGAGTTTATCTCGAAGCTGGTACGGCGTTTGTGCCATTCGATCACGTCGTGTCTATCTTATTCGCCGCCTTCCGTTCCAATGTGCGACGTCGTTGCAAAATGTGTTTTGTGAATGTATCGGCAGCTCACTGTATTGTTTCCCTTTCACAGCTTTCGAAGCAACTCGCGTCAGCTTTCCGGAAATACAACCGCGCGCTAATTAGTAAAGACGATCGGCTGGCGCCTGTGCTGACCAACCTCGCCAAGCATCACATTGATGCGGACTACTCGGTGCAACCTGTTCCAGGCTCGCAGAACGCAGTGACACCGGACATGATCGATGGACTCGCCGGCACTTCTATGCCGCTCTGCATGCGGGCACTGCACAAGGGCCTGAAGCTGAACCACCACTTGAAATTCGCGGGGCGTCAGCAATACGGTTTGTTCTTGAAGGGCATTGGCCTCCAACTCGACGATGCGATTGCGTTCTGGAAACAAGAGTTCTGCAAGAAGATGTCAGTGGACGATTTCAACAAGAAATACGCCTACAACATTCGCCACAACTACGGTAAAGAAGGCAAACGCAAGGACTATGCGCCATCCAATTGCATGCGCATTATCACCGGTGATCCGCCGAAAAATGGCGAGTATCATGGCTGTCCGTTCCGCCACTATGAGCAGGAACATCTGCGTAAGGCACTTCAAGGCGTCTCTGAAGGAGACAAGCAGGAGATTTTATCTCTTGCAGAGAATCACCACTACCAAATCGCTTGCAAGAAATACTTCGAAGCAACGCATTCTGGCTGCGAAGAAGTTCTCATCAACCACCCCAACGGATACTTCGAGGAGAGTCGCAAATACTACGCTGCAAAAGAAAAGGGAGTCACGGTGCCTGCGAATTAGAGAAGGAACCCTGATTGTACGTGCGAAAAGAAATCCTAGCATTTCAAACGCAAATATACACGTTTTCTGGTGTTGACTTGTCAGTCAGACATGCTGTCGGCGTTCACCACTTCGCGCAGATACTTGCGGATGGCCATGTCGGCGTAAATGCGACAAATCACCTGCAGAAACATTTTTTTTAAGTTGGCAAACAAGGTTGCAGTCAACGTAGTGTGAATTCACGTACCAGACGGACAAGGCGTCGATCGGAGCGGAAACTTTGCACGTTATTCACGCTCTTCGCCTGCTCGACTTCTGCTTCAGTCTTTTCTTTCGGATTACGGCCTAGTGCGATACCATGTCAGGGATAAATACGTTTGAAGCATTTTCCCATGTTTTTGACTTACTCGTCCGAACCGGAAGCAACTTGGGCCCTCCGAGGATCTGCAGCATTTCAAAGAAGTTGGTGTCGCCAGCATCCGTTCCAAGGTACTGCGAGCTAAGAACGAAGCTCTCTCGCTGATGCTACAGCCCCACATTGAAGCATCATAAATCAATCTAAAATCACATCCCGAGCTTGGGCTTCACATACCAGGAGATTCTTTTCGAAAAGAAGTTCGGCTGCAACTCGGCCATCTGTATATCCAGTGTCCTGGAAATTGCGGACTTGCTCCATGACGGCACAGAGTAGCTGCGAGTGAATAATTTTATATCGTCACTCTTTGGTATCACTCAAATGCAACAAACAGCTTCGTACGATCTGGTAGGAGCCCTTCACTTTGGCGTGTCCGTGGAAGTAGCTGATCACTTCCTCATCCGAAAGCTGAAACAACCTGCTTTCGTATTCCGTTAGTATCACTTTGCAACGCTTGATTTCAGAGCCGCCATACCTTGCTTTACCATTTTCCCCAAGACGGGACCACCAGGCCTTAAACCCTTTCATGTGGGTGTCGACGAATTCCCTGTACTTAGGCATGTCAGCTTTCATCGCCACTCGAAGCCGCGCTCGCTCCGTCAAGATCTCCTCGTGGATGAACATGGGCCAAGGGAGAATTGCTCCTTCTTCTCGTCATCCGTCTCTGTAACAACAGTTAAAACTACCGTAATAAATATACAAAGTTTTCTTAACGCACCCCAGTCCGAGCACTTGCTGGCAAATTCCGCCAAGTTCATTATAGTGTGTGTCACCCCACAGCAACTGCAGCCTCCCTATTGAAAACAACAGGACCCCCATTCAGCTATGTATCATACAGATTTACAGAATATTTTCTACCTGGTTCACGTATTCGAACATGGTGCGGTCCACGACCCAGCAATCCTCATACTTGCGCATAACTATAGAAACCAGTCCCTTGAGTCTTCCACGGCGGCTTGGAGAATGCAGGAAGAGACCCTTGCTAAACCTAAAGTTCCATAACCGCCAACTTCAAACTCATTCCCTCGTTAAAGTCACAGTCACTCTTGTGAGTGTATTGGTCAATTTTCGACGTGCGGCCGTCATGAGCTCTGACGACGTGTCTGCGCAGACTGTAGCGTCCGCTACAGACGACGATACTCAACACAAATTGGCGGGGAAGAAAGATAGCGCTCGTGAGAAACTACCTGCCAATGAAGACCGCAGTAGCGCCTCTACAGACGGAGAACTGCGACGGAAAGTGGGGAAGGTCGTAGTGGACACTCAACAGACGATTGATGCCCACCTGACGCTCTTCCGAGCGGGCTGTCTGCTAACTTTGGTGGGGTCTTTAGCTGCTGCAGTCAAGTTAAGCGGCTTAGTGAGTATAAATTCAAGCTCGGCATGTTGCAACAAGCGGTCTAATTGATACCTTTGGACTGTAGCTGCTGAATCGAGTCAACAGTGTGGAAGAAATCCCCTTGTGGCAGTTCGCACGCAGGAAGAAGCTGCGAGTGCGGATGATCCGGCAATCACAGCAAGATCCGAGCGTGTTCTACGTGTACCACACGCCGTTTTTGAGACGGACAGTGCTGAAAGATGACATGCCCAAGAGTTTGATTGTGGGTATGGCCCAAAAGAAGGAGAAGGAGCTGTTGGCTGTAAGGCCGTTTGGAGTGCAGGTGGACGAGAGCTCGGAGGAATGGATCTGGTCCAACGTTGTGTCGTCTCATCGGTACTTGACGATACAGTTGTTGCAGAGGTAAGCCGGCGTATTAACGTTCTGGAGTCAATCATGCTGAGCGGACTGTTTTGTTGCGCAAGAATCGATGTTAAAGGCAGTGATAGTGTGGCAACCTGCAACATTGCGATGAGGAGGGTAAGTTCTTGTGCACACCAGTTGCATATTGCTAGACTAACGGGTAGTCCAGCCGCCTTTTGGAGGCGACTTTGCCCAGGAATTGGTATCAAACGGCTATGCAGAGTGCATCCCTGAGATCTTGGAGAACTACGACAACGGATCGTACGTGTTAGTTCTTTTAATATTCCTTGATCGGTAACAGCTAACTCTATCGCCACAGCAATGACGCCATTTCGTCCCTATCTCATCGTCTTCACAAGCTCGAAGCAGCTCAGAAGCACGCTCAAGTGATGCAGTATGGCATCTGGAAAGCTTACCAAGAAGAAAAGCTCTCGGGCCGCATGCTCTCAGCCAGCAAGCGTGCAACTTCAAAAGGTTTCAAGAAGCTCTTCAACTCCATCCGACACTAAACAGAAACGTATTGTCATTCACACAAAATGAGAAGTCCCTCCTCCTACTTCTCATCCATAGCAGCGGATCGGCGTCTCGCAGCCTTTGTCCGCACATTGTCCTCCTTTCTCAAGATACTTTTGGTGGTAGTCCTCCGCGCTCCAGAACTGTTGACTCGGCAGAATCTCCGTCACAATGGGCTTGTCCAGCATCTTTTGATGCTCTTGTTTGGAAGCGATTGCAGCTTTGCATTGCTCTTCCGAATGGAAGTAGATGCCGCTGCGGTACTGTGTACCCTTGTCATTCTTCTGCCGGTTGAGCGTCGTGGGGTCGTGGATAGACCAGAACACACTCAGCAGCTTGTCGTAGGTCACTCGGCTCTCGTCGAACTGGATCTGAATGGCTTCAGCGTGGCCCGTGCGGCCCGAACAGACCTGTTTGTAGCTGGGGTTGTCAACTGAGCCTTGGGTATAGCCCACAGCGGTCTGCAGCACGCCTGGGACGCGGTCGAAGGCCAGTTGAACGCCCCAGAAGCAGCCGGCAGCGAACGTGGCCGTACTGGACTTGAGGTGCTCGCTCTGGTTGTCCATGGCAGCGGAGACTTGACGGGACTGGAGGCGGAAGCGGAAGTGAGCAGCC